>CM076578.1:50568366-50734883 GCA_034641835.2 Pinus albicaulis
CCACTTTTCAAAATCGGGTGCTTTTTATGCTACCAAAATAAAGTAGGTAACAGTGCGGTTACCTATTTCATTGGTAACAATGTTGTTTTACTTAGAATTATTTTAGGGGAATGAATGTATGAATGGTAAATGATGTGATTTAAGGGATAGACATTTACACTTTCAACTAGTCAGTCATAGAGCCTTGGGTCCGGTCCCAAAAAAAGTCAAGGAAATGCCTTGAGCCTTTCTGACTGATAGTTTGGAATGTTTCATGACTATGGAAAAGGGAAATTAGTTACTTTGCAACCCATTATGAATAATATTTACATTGAGACTTTTCACCTTCTTGTACATACCCAGCTTACCATGCTAACATTTCTTCTTCCTTTGTAGTAAGGTGCATTTAGGCTAGCAACCTTTACATCATTATTCTTTTTGAAAGCAAGTAAAACTATCTAATTCTACACTTATTTCATCCATGAATCCAGATTAAACTGTTGGATTCACTTTATTTCTCTACCTAACTACTGAATTGTCATGATTAAGCAGTATGACAACTCATTATTTTCTATCTACAACAAGTGAAATTGAAACAATGACAAGTTAAGATTAAACTGTTTAACTCATCATGGACTATGGCATTTATTGACACCCTGCCACAGTCAAAAAGTAAAAAGTAGTGGCATTTATGCTTGCTCACTTTGATGTTTTATTCATTTTCTTTTGGGGTCTTTTATTTTTTCTAAGTCCTTTGATTATTCTTTTAGGACTTTTTACCCTCTTTTTGATTTTTTAATTTTTTTGATTTTTTACAAAATGTGTGAATACAACTTGCAGAAGGCAAAGTATGTACAGATTTACAATATTATCAATAGTCAAGTCAAAATTATGACCCCTATATCATAGGTTGCTAACATCGGCTTCACTTGGGGATGGATTTTCCTTGTGGAATGCCAAGAACTCTGAGATCAGTAGCCTTATCCATTGACCTTGGTGATCCTGTAAATGTCTTATGTTTTCTGCAACAATCATATTTATGATATCTTATACTGCAAAGCTCAGGGCCTTCTCTTCGGGCTTCAACTTTGTAGATAATATATCCAATCCAATCTTACACTTTGACTACGAATATTTACAATGATGAAGTAAATAAATCTAACTGTTAAGTGACTTGTGAGGGATAGTAATGTTTCAACATCCTTCCATTTACTGGTCCTTCTTGAAGCTCTGTACCATCCAAATTCCTGATAAAAAATGAATTGTTTCCTCTGTAAGCATATATGAAAAAGGGTCCCTGACACCGAAAGTCAAACTTCCCATGTTTAACTTTATTCTCTCTTCTTGCATCCCATCTTAAAACTTGATCTCCTATGAAAAAGTCATCTTCCTTAACTTTTTTATCAAAAATATTTTTGATCTTGTCCTGTAAAACTTGTGACTTTTCATAAACTTCATCTCTAGTTTGTTGAAGGTGTATGGTCTCATTGATTCTTCTTTGAATGTAATTTGTTTCTACCTGTGATTCCTGGATGATCTTCATAACTGGGACACCCAAGGAAGAAGGAAAAACTACATCTGTACCATAAACAATTCGATATGGTGAAGTTCCTATGGATTTTTTTGTAGTAAGCCTATCAGCCCAAAGGGGATAGATCAACTTCTTGTTCCATGTATTTTTATTATCTTGGAGTAGTTTTTTGATGATATTGACTAAACTTTTATTTCAGGATTCGGCCATACCATTACCTTGGGGGTAGTATGTTGTAGAATGACCTAAGGTAATATGGTATTTATTATAGAAAGAAATCATCTTTTTAGATTTGAAAGCAACAGCATTGTCTGTGATAATTTTGTGTGGGCATCCAAATCTAGACAAAATATTACTTTCTATGAATGAGATAATAACTGAGTCTGTAGCTTTCCTAGTGGGAATTGCTTCAATCCACTTAGTAAAGTAATTATTAGCAGTTAAAATCCATTTGTGTTGACCTAAAAAGGGAGGATGAATTTCACCTATGAAGTCTAATCCCCATAGTTGAAATGGTTTTTTAGTGGATATTGGTTTCAGAGGTAATGGTAACAGTTTCTTTTTACGTTCGAAGATCTGGCATTGATGGCAAGAGGTAACGAGATTTTTAACATTTGAAAATAAAGATGGCCAGTAAAAACCAACTCTGAGTATTTTATCAGCTATGCTCTTCTAGTATAGATGGCCACCAAAATCACCTGCATGGAATTATTCAAGGATATTGTCAGCCTCAGATTTCAATAAACAATTAAGTAAAATTCCAGTACTTTCTCTCCAATACAATGCATTATTTAAGATACAGAATCTAATTTCTTTTTGCTTGATAAATCTTTCCTTGGTTTTGGTCAGTCCAGGAGGAGCTTGTAAGTTTGTAAGTACAAATATTATATCAGAGTACCAGGGTGAGTCTTGATAGGCTTCACTGATCGATGGAGTTTCCATCTCCTCCTGTTCATCTACTTGTGCAATGAAACTAATATCTAAGGCATTGCAATTTGATTCAGCCATCAGTCTGGCTAAACCCTGTCCTTTAATGAGTTTCGTTGGTTTAATTTCTAGTTCTTATTCAAGTATTGTGGCTATCCACTTTCCTCTCCCGCTATTTGGTCCATCTTGAGTCAAAATGTCTTTAACTACTGCATTAGGGACATATGCAATTATGTGTGAATGAAGTATATACACTATGAAATATTTTATAGGTTTAACTGGAGCCAAAGCCTATTTTTCTATTATGTTGTATTTCAGTGGTGCATCTCTGAGAGCTTTACTAAAGAATGCAATGGGCTGTTCAAAGCCTTGATCATTTTGTGCAGAAGAACTGAAGCTATGGTGTGTTCGGATGCAAAGAAAAAAATTATAAAATATTTTGTGTAATCTGGACTGATAAGGACTGGTGCTTTAGTTAAGGCCTGTTTGATAGATTCAAAAGATTGTTTAGCCTTTATTGTCCATTTAATTGAGGAGTCCTTTTTAAGCATTTTATTTAAATCTTTGATAATCTCAGCCAGATTTGATATGAATCTTCTTAGAAAATTGATCTTTCCCAAGAATGCTTGGAGTTCTTTAATGTTCCTTGGTGGTTGAATATTTAGAATTGCTTCAATTCTTGCAGGGTCTATTCTAATGCCTTCTTTTGAAATGATATGACCTAGCAATTTGCCTTCTTCTAGCCCAAAAATAGACTTTTTTGGATTAAGAGAAATACCATATTTTCTGCATTTAATAAAAACCTGTCTCAGATGATCCAAGTGATCATTATTGTTTTTAGAAAACACAGTAATGCCATTCAAATAAATGACTAAAAATTCATGGATCTCCTTGGCAAACACAATATCCATGGCCCTTTGAAATGTAGCTCCCGCATTTTTTAACCCAAAAGGCATTTTCACATACATGAAAGTGCCCCATGGAGTGGTAAAAGTAGTTTTGGTTTGGTCATCTTTGTGAACTAGAATCTGATTGTAACCAAAGAAACCATCTAATAAAGAGATTCTGGAAGAACCTGCTACCCTCTGTAAGATATGGTCCATTTTTTGCAAGGGGTAGTTATCCTTCAAGGATGCTTTATTAAGATTGCTAAAGTCTATGCATAGTCTAATTTCTCCTGAATTTTTCCTGGTTGGCACTAAATTAGATATCCCGTCAGAAAATCTGACTGGTGCAATTATCTGTGAATCAAACATTCTTTTGACTTCTTTTTCGATTAAGGGTAACAAAACCGGATTAATCCTTCTGAGTTTTTGTTGAAAAGGATTTTGATTTTCTTTTAAAGGAATTTTATGTTGAGTAATGTCTGTATTGTAAGTTTTTAAGTCTTCATAGCTCCATGCAAAGACATCTTGAAATTCTTTTAAAAGTTCAATGTATTTATCCCTTTCATCTGATGATAAGGATTTGGAAAGTTTGATTATTCTTGGTTTATCATCTATCCCTAAGTTATACTCTTCTATGTCAAATTTAACTAGCTCCATTTTTGGCCTTATGGGCACACCATTAGAGTCAAATAAATCCTCAAGAGGAGTTAAACCTCTGGGTAAAATGTTATTCTTTAAATCAATCAAATCTATTTCATCTTCAATCAATTCTTTTATTTCTATTTTTTCCATTTCATCAATGTCACTTTGAGTAAAAATAGTAGGTTTTTCAAACTTATGTACATCTAAATTATCTAAATCATCTATTTGACAGAAATTTAAATCTATATCACAAGGTGAATCTATGTTACAGTTGTTATCGATTTGACAATTTTTAAATTCATGTTCATTATTCAAAAAGTGATAAATTTGCCAATCCTCTGAAAAAATTTGCCAATACTTTACATTATCAGGAACAATAGGCCTATATTTAATCTCAGCAGTGTATTTTTGAAATGGTGAAAAAGGAATTTTACAACTGCTGGCAAAAGTTGCTAAGCAATGGGCCTATGTGTTCTGATCTCAAGGGATGACAACAAAATTACCTTCTAACAATTCTTCAAGCAGTTCTAATATTGTTTCTCTGTATCTTGCAAGGCTGGGGTTGTGAACTGAATACTCATCGTTAATTTTTTTTATAACTAGTTCATAATCACCCAAAACCATTATTATTTTTCCTCCCTTTTTTATAATAATTTGCAGGCCTAAGATTAAAGCTTCGTATTCAGCCATGTTATTGGTGCATTTGAAGTTTAATCTAAAAGCATGCCCTTCAGAATGAATTGTTTCAATGTTTGTAATCTAAACACCAGCTCCAACTCCAAATTTATTAATAGATCCATCAAAATTTGGATGCCACAAAGCTTCATGACCAATATAATCATCCATGATTTTAAGTCTTTTATCAATGATTTCAGTTGGATTTTCATTTTGATCAGAGTTACTAAGAATAAAAGAATCAAGATCAGTGGGAGTAGAATAAATTGGATAATTTGTAGTCTGTCTGCACTACTGATCATGTACTTCATCAAGGTTTCTCTATAAAGCTTCTTAGGCTGTCCAAATATAGAGATAGTAGCATAACTCATATCCAGTTGTAGAGTTCCCTGCAACTTCGCTCCCCATGAGCGAGAAAGAAGCATGCCATATTTTGGCGGGATGTCAGCTACTACAACGCCAATGATCAGACTCTTACCAAGATGGACTAGGTTAACACATAGATCTTTAATCAAACAAATACATTGGACTTTGGATGAATCAAATGAGAACAGGTCCTTATAGGGTCTGGTTATGTCTAGATTAAGAGTTTCCATTATAGCTTTAGGCATTAAATTGTGGGAAGCTCCAGTATCTAGCATAGTATTATGTAATATTTGGTCATGTATAGTAAGACTTAAATAAAATGGGGGTACCAACCCATATGAATGCTTTCCATCAACATTGGGACCAAAAATCAATTCAGGCCTATCTTCATTCATGTCAATTGTATCTTCATTCCCATTCACATTCAATACATCATAAATCATAGATATATATAAATCATTTTTAGCTAGTTCTACTAAGGGAACAACTATTTTCAATTTGGATATTTCAAACTGCATATTAAATGTTGGCTGAGATTTAATGGTTTGAATAACTTCTTCTTTGGGAACTGTGGTTTGTGATGACTTTTCTTGAGTTTCTACTATTTTTCCTTTGTTTTGAGCTCTGATCTTGTCTTCTATCTGAGTTTCTTGGTTTCTGTTATCCTTAACTGTTTTTTATGGGTATTTTGGGGATTAGTAGAAGTCTTATCAGTCTTATCAGGTTTAGGGTCTGATATTTTAAAATCAGTAGGATTATTTCTTGGCTCAATGACTGTGGTTGAATTGGTGTCTTTGGGAGAATTAGCTTTTGGAATATCCTTAGAAGATTGTGCCACCTCGTCAGTAATATCTACAATTTTTGGGCCTTGCTTCTTTTTAGGACTGGTTGGATTTGAACTCTATTTGCCATCTCTAGGAAGAATTTGCAAGAATTTTGATTTAGAAGTATTAGTATTCTTTTTATTTTGTTCTTGTTGGTTTGGAGCATTATTCTTTATGATAGGATCATTGTTTTTCTTGCTCCTAAGGTTTTATTGACTGTGAATTTTATTCATTACAAAATCATAACCTTGTTTATAATCATAGGATTCTCCAGATTCTACTTTTAACTGTTGAAGTTTAAAGAGTTCTTGGTCCTCCTGGGTGAGGAAAATGGTATTGTTTTCATCAATCCCCATAACAATGTTTATGTCTTCATCCTCATCAACACTGTTTTGTGAACTTTTTGCAAAGTTTTCTTGGAATGGGGTTCTTATAGTTTGATCAGGGGAAGGTTCCTTACCTTTCCCGGGGTTGGTGTTTTTTCTGTAATTGGGATTCTAGATCTGGGATTGATTGTCCCATTGTGGTTTCTTTTCAATTTGATCCAGTCTATCAACTAATTTTTCTAGTGCTTTAGTAATGAAATCAAATTTACTATCCAAGTGAGATGCTTCCTCTTTAATAGTAACCCTTCTTTCATTTCTCATTCTGGCCTTCTTAGCAAGTATGTTAATTTCTACACCTACAGCGTTTTGTTGCATTTTCTCTAAAGTGTTTGCATCCCTTTCCCTAAGTTGGTAAGCCATGTCTATGTCAAAACAGTCAGAGAATTTCAGCAGCATGGAATATGGGGTAGGTTTAAGGTCTGCAAGAATGGCATTATAAACACTGTTATATCTTGTGAAGAAGTCTTGGACAGTTTCATTTGGGGCTCTCTTGACAGCATCAAATTCAGATAGTATTTGCATAGGGTTCTTCTTTTTCTCCCATTTATTAAGGAAGGCTCTATGGAATGCCGCTAGGTCTGCTATGCTACCAGCTGCTAAACCTTTAAACCAAGTTTTCACTTCTCCAATTAAGCTGTGAGAAAATAGTCTCATTTGGACATCAGACTCGTCTATCTCATAGACTTCCCAGAAATCATTCATTCGAGTAATGTGTTGTTGTGCAGTAATTTGTGAAAGATTATAAAATAGTGGAATATCTTTTTGGTAGTTCTGGGGCATGTCATGGAGATTCTAAGGTAAGACCAAGGGAGCATATCGAGCTGCATTGGCTTGGATTTTAGCTAAACTAGGAGGTACAGTTGTGGTGATAGGGATAGTGCTTGTTATTGCAATGAATGTATTTGAAGAGCTTGGAAATGGGGATGAAACAGAATTAGTATGGCTAATGGTAGTTGTAATGGGTTGGGTAAATGATGGATATACTACTTTGGGCTGCAAGGGCAGCTTAGGGATGAATGGATCGGTTGATGAACTAGTAGTGGATTGTGGATATGATGAGTATATGATTCTATGAGGTAGAGGCAACTCAGGGCTTATGGGCTCGTGAGGTGAACTGACAGCAGAATAAGTAAATGATGTGGTAACATACAGAGTAGAATCTGATGTTGGAAAGACTGTTGTATATAGTTCAGAGACTGGGGGTTTAAATTTAGAGAAAAATTTAGCTAACTTAACAGCTTCTTCAATGTATTTGATTTTTGTGACACTTACCCTTTTAACTGGACTTTTACTTTCAGTTTGATCTGATTTAGTAGGAACAGAAATAATTTTATGTTTTTCACTTACATAAGAAGTAAAAACTAGATCTAAAACAATTTCTTTTAAATCCGATTCCGATTTTGTTCTAAATAAATATTTCTCAAACTTTAAGTCAAAATCAATGTTTGATAAGCTTACCAATTCTTTGGGTAAAGAATCAGTTCTTCTCAGAGGTATCTCAGTTTCAGAACTATCAATTGGTTTTTTCTTCTTTTTTCTTATCTGGTCAGGATTATCTACTATCTCTGGAGGATTAGGATCAGGGTTGGATCTAGTGTAGTAGAATTTCTTGGGAGCCAGAATGTTTATTGGGTAAAATACCGACAAACTTTAAACTCAATATTAAAGTAGAAAAGATATAATTATAGATCTTCCTTCAAGACTAAACTTAAAACTGGAGAGTGGTTAGTTCCCTAGCGGAGTCGCCAGTATGTTATCACCCTAGTAATTATCAGGTTGTGGGATGGGGATTTTTGTAGTTAAGAACACCAGGGGTAACTAAGAACCTCTTTGGGAATTCAGGATCTAGCGTTCCTGAGCTCTAGAGAGGAATATCTCCTAAATATTTAACTTTGTTTTGGTAAAGGGTTTTAGGCTAGTTATGAGAGAACAATAGGACTTATTTTTGAAATGTGGTAGGAATAAAAAGTATTTCAAGGTAAACCAGAGGGATCTACCAGAACATTGGGCAGTGGAGTCAACTCTCTAGGCAAGCAGGACTAGGAAATAAGACTTAAAGATGAAAATGTACTGAGGGCGGGATAATTGACCTTCTAAGGCTTTGAATAGGTTTTGACGATGAGATGGGTGAAATTTGAACAAAAGGGAACTTAAGAATCCTTAAGTTACAGATAAGGGGATTGAAGGAGGGAATCAAATTGGGACCTAGAGAAATTAAGAATTCTATGGTCTGGTTATCAAGTAGAAAACATCAAAATGCCAACTAGTTTAAAATAGAGAGCTTATTATTGCGAATTCTATTTAATTTCTCCTTAGTTGATCATTACAGAATAGAAACACATCAAATGAAATGTATGTCAAATTTTAAGAATAACACTGAAAACAGAAAAAAATACGAGACTTATCTTGTCACCACGAGAATCCTAGTTATGATGTCTCTAATATTTTTTCCAGACTGCTGCTTCGCTAATTAACTCGCACCAAATTCAATATGTCCAACAAAATGACTATAATTTTCTTGAGAAATTTTATTCCACCCTGAATACTTCGAATTATAAAGTATTTATACAAAAAACTTGTTTACAAAATATCTCAGAAATTGAGATAATGTTTTAAAGAAAAATAGGAAAAAGAGCATAAGTAGAGGGACAGCAGAAAAACAGTTTTCAAGCTATCCCCTTTTATAAGGAAAAATAGAATAGTTTTATTCTATCTAAATTGATTTTTGATGTGATGTGAGTATTTGCTGGCAATAGGTACATCTTTACATGGATGGTAGCTTGTGGAATACTCTTTCTTTTTCATCTTCTGATCTGATACTATTTATCTCTGATTTTGACTGTTTCACTGCTGTAATAAAAAATGACCAGCAGTAGCTATTTGATTTGACTGATACACTTTGACCCTGATACACTTCAACACTGATTTTTTCACCATAAGGTAAAAGTAAAATATGAGTTTCCAAGTAATTTTCCTGTCCTTTATCTATCAAATTCACAGTAGATCTATGAATTCTTGCCACTGTTCAATAGTGGGGATCTTCATATTCTTCAATATCCTGTAACTTTCATCAGCTTCAATATATTTGGCAAAGCTAGACTTTACAGTGAACATATGCTTGAATTCATTTTCCAAAAAGAATAGATTTTCAAAATATTGAAGAAGTACTTTTCCACTTGGTGATCCTTGTGGCAGTGGTTGTTTGGCTTGCTCCTCAGCATGAGCTCTAATTTTTTGATCATAATCTTTCTGTGGCATCAATTTGTCATTTAATGCATGAATGTCTGGCAAACCTGCTTCTTATAATACTTTGTATTTGGCCCAAAATCTTGAGATGGCCAAGTTCATATCTTTACACCTGTCTTCCAAGTTATTCATCATGATCCTCTTATTCAGGACTTTCTTAATTTGAAGGATGGCCTCTGTCCTGTCAGCAATTTTCAACTCTTCTAATTCTTCCCTATTCTTGCTTTTCAAAAATGCTATGAGTTGAACTGCTTGAGCTGGCTTATTTTCAATATCTTTCTTAGTTTTATCAATTTATGCATTTGCAGCTTGTAGTAATTCTTTCTGCTCATAAATTATTTGAATTGAAGGCCATTGAGAGTGAATGCCTTCAATTATTTTTGTCCATAAAAGATTTTTTATATATGAAACCTGATTTGTAAGATTTACCTGTGCTTGAAGAATTCTCCCCTGTTCTTGCAGTCTATCTGCGCTCTGTTCATGCCCTTTGGAAGTAATCAAGACATCTCTTTTGGAAGTTTCTAGATTTTCAATAGTGCCTCCCAAACTAAGTATTTATTTCTCTTTAATTGACATATCTTCCATGACTCTGATTATGACAACTTTGTCTTGTATTGTGTTTACCTGTGAAGTTGAGGAAGAAGAGGTAGAGATTTCATGAGAAGTTATTGGCACTACAGTTGCCAGTACTCATTGAGGTGCTAAGTGTTCTACCAATGTGGATGGAACAGCTGTGCTTACAGTTGGGATAACTGTAGGAATGACAACCTATTAAGCTTTCTTTAGTTTTTCATTCTCTTGCATGAAAGCTTCTATTTGGATTTCCATTTGTTTTATTTGACCTGTCATTTTAAGAACAATTTGTTTCAATTCATCATTCTCTATTTTCTGCTGAAGAATTTCTTTTGCCTAAGGATTTTCAATTTGAAGAAATTTTAGTTGTTTTCTGAGGGAAACTATATCTTCATTTTTCTGTTTAATTAAAGCCTTTACAACTTCCATGTTAGCAGGATCAGCTCCTGCTTCAATCACCAAGTCTTCTAATGCTTTGATCTTCAAATTGTTGGCATAAAGTGAGGCTTTATCCAATTTCATTTGAGTTTGAAGATTTATCAATGTTTTACCAAGCCCGATAGAATTCATAGTTTTATTGACTATCTTAGAATATAGCACCTCTGTGTTGCTTCTATGAAATTCTATTTGGTCCAATTCATGGACAACATCTGCATCAACTTCAAAATCTATTTTTAAATAATCTGTAATGGATTTTGGATCAGTCACTGTAGGCTTCAGAAATGACATCACCAATTTATTAGAAGAATAATCAAAAGCCGAAAGGTGCTTATCCTTATTCCCAGGCTTTTCTTTGAGGAACTTGGAATATGCTTCATTTTTTATTTTTTCATTCTTTTCTTTTATATGCCTAAACCTAATTTGAATGTCTGACTCTGTATTGTCAGGTTCTTTAGAAGAAGATGGCCTATCGACTTTAGATTGTGTATCCACCATAACTGTATCTTTCTGCTGGGCTCCAATTTGAACATTTTGAAGCTCTTTGAGAGTTTCAGTTACTATCCTTGTAGCTTCATCATCAGTTTCATGACCATTATTATCTTCAATATTGATGGCTTTGTCCCTTTCTTCAATGGTCAATTTGCTTTTCTTATAATAAGGAATTCTGAATCTTTTGTCTTGAATAGTTTCAGCAATGAAACTATTTTCCTTTCTGCTTCTCTTATGAAGAATGTCAGATTATTTATTCACTGTCAATACCCGTGTTAGATCAACTTGCTTACCTTTGCCACTGTTTCCCCGCATTTCCTGTGAATCATCATCAAATAGAGTGTTTGGCTCCCATTCAAGGTTTTTGGCATACTTTTCAATATGGGGCTTGGAATCATGCAAGAAGACAGGAAACTTGCATTTCACTCTCATTGTGCTTAAAATACCTTATGGATCATATTTCCACATGAAAATATATGGGAATTTATACTCTTTCAACTTGACATTGATTTCATTCGCTGCTTCTCTGTTATTTACAATAAATTGCCCAATTTTATTTTTCAGCTTAAACTGAGTCTCTTTCCTAGAAGCTATGAACTTGATTTCATCTGCATTTAATAGCTGCCTCAAATATTCCAAAGAAAATATCCTTGTTGTAACAAATCTTGGTAGTTTATATGGGGCCAGGAGTGCACCATATACTCTGATTTCCGTGTAACTTTTGTATAAATACCATTCCCCTGTTTTACAACTCTCAGATAGTTGTAGAATTCTTTTTGTCTCTTCATTGATTCTAGGGGTTTGATTTTTATTCAATAGATTCATAAAGGCACTAAAAATAAGTCATTGAAATATGCAAATCTATATTCCCTGTTCCATTTTCTTAGAATTGATTACCAAAACACAGCTGAAAGAACATTTCCTTCTGGATCCACTTTCTGAAATTCAATGGGAAACTTGTCTGCTTGATAATACAAAAAGAGGTTAAGTAGATATGATGTATATCTAAAGACTCCTTCTTCTGACAATCTAGACAAATGATAATGCATGTTTTCTGCAATGAACTTAGCAAAATTGTACACTATGGAAGGAGGCTGGCCAGGACTGAGTTGAAAAAAAACCTAAGATAGCCACATCAGTGAATTCATCACTGGTGTATCCTAGTATGAATGATAGCATTGATACAATCTGTCTAGTTTCATCTGGAAAATCAAAGGTATCAAATGGAGGATTAAGCTTGGGGATATCAACTAGCTTGGGACAAAAATTCTGGAAGACTTTGAATTTAGAAGCAAAATCAAGCTCCAGGTAATTTTGAGTTAACTCCTCTATGGACAATGAAGCAGCATTTGGATCAAGGTTCAGTTGTAGCATAGATTTTATAGATTTTTCATTGATGTAAAATAAGACCTCTCTGTCTTTATTCACAATGCATCTTTGGTCTGGAAGATAAAAGGATTGACATAATCTGACAAAATCAGGGGATGGATGAGTTTGAGGAACAATGTATTTTGGAAAATTGGAATCCCAGACTGGTATATCTTTGTCATCTCTCTCTATTGATTTACCAAAACACTAGTTATATACATCAAGCAAATTGAACTCTAATGAAGGGTCCATTATTCTGTAGTCAAGGTCAACCAAAGGGCTATTTTCTTGTGAGATAACTGAAGGTTGAATAGGTCTGACAACTTCTGTTGAATTAGCAGTGAGTATAGGGGTAGGTTTATCAATTTTGGAAGATTCAGGCTGAGGAATTTTAGTAGAGGGTTTCTTTTGAGGCTTTGAACCTCCTGCTTTAGGGGTTACTTGTTTCTTTGTCATTTTTTAATTGAGCAGAGCAAGCTTAGACTGTTTGTTGAGCTCTTTTGTTGGAAACAAGGGCTTCTTGGAGAATTTCTCTGGTAAAATAGGGTTCTGAGCAGGGTTTTGGATTGAAAGAAGGTTTGAATGCTTAGAAAGTAGGTTACGATCAATCCCAGCAGTGGAAAACACCAGGGTATGGATAAAAGTTGCAAAAAACAGCAATTAGGGATTCTGGGGAAAATTTGACAGATTTTCCCCTGTACTATAGATGTTTTTTGCAATTTCTATATAGGAAATTCAGGATATTTTTAGAGAATAACAGAAAATTTGGTATTTTTCCTTTAGAAATTGAAGTTTTGCTGGTTAAGTTTGGAAAAAAATACCTTAAAACAGGTATAATCATGGTTGAAGATGTTTTGCAGTTGCACACAGTCTTCAATTCAGCAAAATTGGTCTTTCAAAGGGTAATGTGGCACTTCCTGGTTGAATTTCAGGGTGATTGGCTCGAAAATGGCACTGGTAGGTTTTAAAATGACGAAAAGGATCTGCACAGGCTCTCAGGGTATAATGGCACACACATGCTGATAGTTCGATGAAAAATGGGCTTAGCAGAAGGTTCATAGGTTTAAAGCGCAAAAAGGTGAAATGTTAAATGAAAATTATGATTTTAACGTATCAAACCATAGTTAAACTATAGATGAATTACATTAAACGAAGGTTTAAGCGGGAGTAGTTTTGGAATACCACTGGGTGGTATTCGTGTAGCTCAAAGGTTGTAAGCCGTAAATAGCTTTTCGAACGCGATCCAACAGGATTGTGAGACGTTGACGCTAGGTGGTTTGGGAAAACCACCCATTTCACGCGACTTTTCTAAAACATTCATCGATTACTTTTCGGGTGCGAAAATGCATTGTTGCCATCGGATCTGGCTTTAGGAAGTGAACAATCGGGATTAAAAAGGAAGTTGTGGGGAAAGATCGGTTATTGGGTTCACTTTGGGTCGTAGATCTTGGAAATAAAAGAAGATCAGACGGTTGATATCAAGCGCGATGGGGAGGGATAAAAATGTATTGAACTATCGCGTAGATTTCCAACTGTTTGATTAAAAGGGATTTTGGGATTGGAAGGTTGAAAATTAATCTGATGGCGAAAGGGATATGGTTCCGTTTAATATATAAAAATGACTTTTTTCAACGGAAAAGGGTGATCGGGTAGGTTATACAGGACTTTTAACCAAGGTTAGGGATTGATATAATGGAATATATATTGCGGGGAAGGGGTTAGGTTATGGATTTATCCTTAGTTTAAGAGAGTCGGGGGGGGGGGAATATACAAGGAGAAAAGGGTTTACTTCTATTGAAAATAAAACTTTAGGGAATTTTTGTTTAAAACACATATAACATATGTTTTAAGAGATTTTTTTGAATATATTTTTTATTATATGGTGAATTAAATCAGGTTGACTTAACTACCATAGGGGGCGGGATATTTATATATAGATAAACTTAGCCAAAGGGGTTATAAGGGGGGTTTTGTATTTAAACATGTAGGAATAAATAACTTTGGATTAAGTTAAAATAAGTGGGTTTTTGGGTTAATTATATAAAAAGGATTTGTATAATAGGAAAAGGTTTTTTATATAGGGAGTTAATATATAAATTAGAGTTAATATGAAAATAGGAAATGGTATACTCAAAACACATAAACATAACAAGTAAAGTGAATTACAAAAGATAATTTGCATTGATCTTATCACTTAACTTATGATATAATGTTATTTTGAGAGCTTAATGTTTTCAAATGATGTGGGAAGTTAATAAAATGAGAATTATAATGACTTCAAGTAAAAATGGTGTTTTACTTAAGATTATTCAAGGAGATGAATGCATGAGTGGTAATGTAGTGATTTTAGGGATTAATATAGGAATTCACACTTCCAACCAATCAGTCATAGAGCCTTGGGTCCGGTCCCAACAAAAGTCAAGGAAATGCCTTGAGCCTTTCTGACTGATAGTTTAGAATGTTTCATGAATATGGGAAGGGGAAGTTAGTTATTTTGCAACCCATGATGAATGATATTTACATTGAGACTTTTCACCTTCTTCTACCTACCCAACTTACCATGCTAACATTTCTTCTTCCTTTGTAGTAAGGTGCATTTAGGCTAGCAACCTTTACAACATTATTATTTTTGAAAGCAAGTAAAACTATCTAATTCTACACTTATTTCATCCATGAATCCAGATTAAACTGTTGGATTCACTTTATTTCTCTACCTAACTACTGAATTGTCATGATTAAGGAGTATGACAACTCATTATTTTCTATCTACAAAAAGTGAAATTGAAACAATGACAAGTTAAGATTAAACTGTTTAACTCATCATGGACTATGGCATTTATTGACACTCTGCCACAGTCAAAAAGTAAAAAGTAGTGGAATTTATGCTTGCTCACTTTCATTTTGTTTTGGGGTCTTTTATTTTTTCTAAGTCCTTTGATTATTCTTTTAGGACTTTTTACCCTCTTTTTGATTTTTTAATTTTTTTGATTTTTTACAAAATGTGTGAATACAACTTGCAAAAGGAAAAGTATGTACAGATTTATAAGATTATCAATAGTCAAGCCAAAATTATGACCCTTATATCATATTTTTCTAACAATTGGTACCAATTATTGAGGTCCAACATCGATTTCGTGGGTTGACTCCTCCCGTTCAGGCCGAATTGGGCGTGGTTCTTTTGTGGGACCCCCATCTATATCAACGTCCATTTTAATCAGAGAAAGTGATGTTGTTTCTTGCGAAACATCACCACTTGCCATTTCTCTGTCCACAATTCCATCCCTTTTTTCTTCATTGGCGAAGGTTTTCGATTGTATCACAATATCAATTTCCTGCATAATGATTAGTAATTTATTTGAAAATTGGAAAATTGGAATAAATGACTGAAATCTCAATGCTTTATGATTTGGCTGTATGAGTAAAAAAAATGCATAGTAATAATAACTAGGGGTTAATATTTAAACTAACAATATTAAAATCCGCAATTTTTTAGCTCAATTTTATTACAACATTAGACTTCAAAGGAGTGCTATTACAAACCTATTGGACTAATTTGAGATGAAACAAGCGTCAATAGAAGTTTATAAAAATCGATTTAACCTCAAGCAACAAAGCAAGAATTAAAGAAAATGAAAAATTAACAAAATCGTAAGATAATTGACTTAATAAAATCATAAAAGGTGTTTAGCTAAATTTTTTATAAAAAGGGTCCCCATTATTTGATGTGAACAAGTTAAAAATGGGGGGTTGTTGTACCGTACAACAGTACCATACCTCGTTAGAAAGATCTATTTGAGGACTACAAATTTTGAATGAGCAACATCGGTCCATGGATCCATGTTTCTCTCCGTTTTCCCAAAAAATGTCGTTTAGGCCCTCAAAACGGCTCGAGAAGTTCAAGACCTGAAAAACTGCTAAAAATAGTAAGT
The DNA here is from genome assembly GCA_034641835.2 of Pinus albicaulis. NCBI lineage: Eukaryota > Viridiplantae > Streptophyta > Pinopsida > Pinales > Pinaceae > Pinus > Pinus albicaulis. The sequence goes on from CM076578.1 coordinate 50,584,630, forward strand.
TGTGCCCAAACTGAAAAACTGAAAGATACAATGGTGGGGCCCCAAGTGGAGTAGGCGGGTGGCCACCAATATCCACCTAGATCATTCCTCCCCCCTTAGGAAGCAATGGTCCCCATTGTGTTAAGTTCCTCCATGAGATGAGGAAATTTCTGCTGAACTTGGTCCCTGGTGAACCACTTTCCTTGGTGAAGGAGTTGGCCAGCTTTGACAACCCAATACAGTTGGATCTTTTGTTGGCGAGTGTTCTTGATTTACATTTCCATGATACAATCTGTGGTGGCCTGTTCCATGCAGTCTGGGTTTAACTCTGTTGGTGTGAGTTGTTCTGCAATGTCCAAGGTGTCCAGTAGAGGTGGGAAGTAAGGACGAAGGCGATCCACATTGAAGACTCGGTGCAAACCAAGGAATGGTGGAATACTAAGCTTGAAGGCATTGTTCCCTACAGCCTTGGTGATGGTGTATGGCCCATATCGGAGCGGGCGAAGCTTGCGGTGGGGTCCAGTGAGGCGCTCCTTCTGCAAATGTATCCATACTTTGTCGCCCACCTGGAAGTTGTGTGGCGCCTGGTGTTGATCATGGCGTTGCTTATACTTCGCATTGGCTCTGTCCAATATATCATGAACCTGTTGGTGGATGTGTTGAATGTGCTTGATGAAGTTAATTTTTTTGTCAACTTTAGACTGGACATGAGCTGAATCGGCCTAAGCAGCTGTAAATGGCATGGCTACATCAATGGGACATAGTGGCTAGAATCCCAAGCCCACCTGAAAGGGGCTATGGCCAATTGAACTGTGGAGAGCCCGGTTATAACTATGTTGTACATAGGGGAGGTTCTCATCCCATGTGCGTGGATGCTTTGAACTGTACATGTGCAGAATGTGTACAATCATTCTATTGACGACCTCTGTCTGGCCATCTGTTTGGGGATGGAAATTTGTGGACTTGGTGAGCTTTGTGTCCAACATTGACCAGAGGCTGGACCAAAATGTTCTGATGAACCTGCTATCTCGATTTGATATGATAGACTGTGAGATCCAAAAGTGCACCCACACTCGTTCAAAGAAGAGTTTAGCAGTGGCTTCTGCTGTGATATTCTTCTTACAGACTACCATAATGGCCATCTTCAAGAATCTGTCAACGACCACGAAAACACAGTCATTTCCATTCTTAGTAGAAGCCAGGCCCGACATGTAATCCATGGAGATGGATTCCTAAGGTCGACTAGGGGTAGGTAGTGGAGTATATAGGCCTTACTTCTTGATGGTCGGTTTGGCAATGGCACAAGAAGTGTAGGATCTGATGTGCTTCTCGACATCCTTTCGAAGGTTCGGCCAATAGAAATACTTCTGCAATATTGCTACTGTTTTCTCGACCTCGAAATGCCCAGCGACTCGACTGTAGTGTGCTTCCCATATCATCTTGGCATGCTCGCTTGAAGGAACACAAAGGTGTCCCAGGTGACATAAAAATGCATCTTGGAGGTGAAAATTTGGAACTTGCGTAACCCCTAAGAGTGCCTTGTAAGTGTGGCCGAATTCTGGGTCACTCTCATAGAGAAGTGGCCAATCAGAAGTCTCGTTCCCATAGGAGTTTAGCACGGTGGTGAGCGCCACGATCGGTGGTCGGTTGAGGCAGTATACAACATTATTGGTGCTACCCTTCTTGTACTTTATGTTCAAATGAAACTGTTTCAAATATGTGGACCACTTCTGATGGCGATCATTCTGCAACTTCCCTTGTGTCTGTATGAACTACAGGGGCCGGTGGTCTGCGTGGATGATTGTTTCCTTCCCCAAAATGTAATGATTCCATTGTCGACAAGCTTGCACAATGGAATAAATTCCTTTTTCATAAGTGGGATACTTGCGAACTTTGTCATACAATGTCTCACTGTGATATGCCACTGGATGTCCCTGTTGAGTAAGAACTGCCCCAATAGCATAGTTAGAGGCATCTGTCTCGATCTCAAATGGCTGCTGCAAGTATGGTAATGTGAGCTCTGGGGTAGAACAGAGGTGATTTTTCAATTCTGTGAACGCCTTCTATTGAGGTTCCGACCAAAATAATTTTTCTCTCGCTCTTCCCTTGGTGACTTGACTCAAAGGCCAAGTGATATGAGATAATCCTAACACGAATCTGCAATAGAAATTAGCAAGACCCAGAAAGCTGTGAAGCTCTGTTATAGTGGTTGGGGCTGGCCAATCCCAAATGACTTGGATCTTGGCTGGATCCACATGCACCCCCCTTTCATCAATAATGTATCCTAGATATTTAACCTGGGTCATGCCAAATGTGCACTTCTCCAAATTGGCACAAAACTTGTGTTGCCGCAATGTTTGGAGGACTTGTCAGATGTGGTGAAGGTGCTCTTCCCAAGTCTGGCTGAAGATCAGAATGTCATCCAAGTACACCAGTACAAATGAGTTGGTGAATGTCCGGAAGATGTCGTCCATCATCCTCATGAAGGTTGCGGGAGCATTCGTCAACCCGAAAGGCATGACCAGCCATTCAAAAAGGCCTTCCTTGGCTTTGAAGGCAGTCTTCCACACATCGGAGGGTTCATTTGCTACCTGGTTATACCCAGACTTGATGTCGATCTTGCTGAAATATTTTCCACCTTTGGGTTGGTGCAGAAGGTCATCAATCTGTGGGATTGGGTACCTATTCCAGACAGTGATCTTGTTCAGCGCCCGATAGTAAATACAGAGTCTCCACGTCGCATCCTTCTTCTGTAACAACACAATCGGGCTCCCACAAGGGGATGAGCTTGGTCTGATGGGACCTTTCTACAATAGCTCTTGAATATGCCTCTTGATTTCATCATTCTCTAGAACAGAGCACCGAGCGATCGGTCCATTGGGTAGGGGTGCACTTGGGGTCAGATCAATCGGGTGCTTGACCTGACAGTGTAGAGGAACCCCTATGGGTGAGGTGAAGATGTCCCCGTACTCCTCCACAACCTTATCCATTTGTTGTTGTCGTGCAAAGGAGCCCTTTCTAGAGGTCGTGGCCACAGTCTTCTTCTTGCCTTGGGGGCAGATCATCAGGAAAATGAATTTCCTGGTTTGGGAAATGATTTTACTGCATTGTTTTGCAGTAACCAAAGAGATAGCGGCAGGAGGTGGTACCTTTGGTATCCTGTACAAATTATTTCCCAAAGTAACAATAATAACACGAGGTCGAGACTCATACATAGCATGACGCTTCCACAAGTATGGTTGTCCTAATAATACATCAGAAACATTAATAGGAGAAACGTCACATAATACCTCATCCGTGAAGGGCTTGATGCTATAGGGAAGGCGGCACTACTGGCTGACGCGGAGATCTCGTCCTTGGTGAAGCCACCTGATGGTGTATGGATGTGGTTGAGCTGTGGTTGGCAAGCCCAACCACTTCACAGCATCTGATGAAATGAGGTTCTTTTGGCTCCCATTGTCGACAATGAACTGTAAAGGGGAGCCCTTTACCCACATCTGGGAGTGGAAGAGACGTTCCCCCTCCTCTGGATCTTCCGGGTCCTCCTTCTAGATCTTTGTAGTGGAAACAGTGGCGTTGGGATCCACATCAATAATCTGTTTCCCTTTTTCATTCCCCTTTTAAGTTCATGATTCAGAGTTAGAGCATGCATATGACTCAGAAGCCCTCATATTTTCCACTAGCCACTGCTTGGCCTGACACTCACTTGTGTTGTGAGTGGAGCTCTTATGGAACTCACACCACTTTCCTGTGTCCTTCTTTGGCTTTGCGGTGCTGTTATTTTCTTGTGGCTTCGATGGGTTGTCTTTAGCTACCATGCCTTGGCTCTGTCCTTTGTTCTGCGGTTTGGAAGCACCTTTCCCTTGCTTTTGATTCGAAGATCCAAAGTCTCGCTTCTTCTGTTTGAATTTCTGCTCAATCTTGGCAGCATACCGGTATGTCGTACCAAGAGAGGAGATGTCGAGGAACTCCATTTCCTCCTGAATGTATCTGTGCAGACAGCTGCGATACCTTAGCACCAGATTTTTCTCTGAATATTTGATACCCAAATTTGTGCACAGGGTATGGAATAGATTCATCCGCTCATGCACATCTTGATCCCTTTTTTGTCGCAGCGTGGTCCATTGTATGTATTTGTCCTCAGTTTCACTAGATAGCATCAAGCCTCCCTGACGGCGTCTTGAAAGAATTGCTGGAAGCGGCCGAGAACAGAGAGGTTTCTATCTCGTCCTTGTTCTCACAGCAGGTTTCCCACCAGTCCTTAACATGGGGGTAGCTTTGAGGAGTGCAAAAATAATCTTCTCCCGGTGTGAAAAGTCATGAACAGAGAAATATCCTTCTAATAGATTCAACCATATATCTACAGCATCTGCATCTATTTGACCCTCAAATATGGGAATGTCAAAATTTACTTGTACCTTAAAAGGAGTCGCGCCTCTAGAGTGGCTGCTGGATGTAGATGCACCGCCAGTGGGCAGCCGTTGAAGGATCTTAGCAAAGTTATCCATCATCGCGTTCCTTTGTTTTTTGAGGGCCTCCTCGAGTAATATTTTGATAGGATCTCCTGCTCCCTCATCTTTCTTTTCATCCCCCATGGGCGTCCATCGAGGTTTTCGAGGCTGATCTTGCAAAGGTTCCACCAGATCAAGCCCTAGCTCCTTATACCTCGACCTCGTTGGGGACATGCAAAGAAGGATCGAGAAAAAGCAGACCGCTCTGATACCACTGATCCAGATTTATGCAGGAACACAACAGAATAAACATATAACCATAAATATAGATATGCAGTGGAAATAACACTTCATTTCATTAATATCAAAGAACTGAAATTTTCTTACATACAGAATGGAAATAAAACTAGCTAGGGTGTTGGTAGCTATCTCTGAGAAGAGATGTGGCGGCTACAAGCCTCTGAACTGAGTTACAATGAGACTCGAGGGCCTATTTATTATTTAGAAATAATGGGAAATCATAAACATCCAAAACCCTAACCGTAGGAGATGAAGCGCCAAAACTATGGGCCCCGTTTGGGTAAATTTGTGTTTCAACTTCCCAGGGGTGTAACTTTGGCATATGATCTTCGTTTGATGTGTACCATACCTCGTTAGAAATATCTATCCAAGGACTACAAATTTTGAATGAGAAAAATCGGTCCACAAATTCATGTTGCGCTCTGTTTTCCCAAAAAACATCGTTTAGGGCCTCAAAACGGCTCCGGAAGTTCAAGACCCGAAAAACTGCTAAAAATAGTAAGTTGTGCCGAAACTGAAAAACTGAAAGAGACAATGGTGGGGCTTCAAGTGGAATAGGCAGGTGACCACCAATATCCTCCTGGATCACCTCTGCTTCCATTTTAGCGAACATTTCAAGCCCCAACATTAACTTTGTGTCAGGACTGCTCCAATTTATAGGTGTACAACATTTCCTACCATACAATGCCTTAAAGGGGCTCATTTTTAGAGATCCCTGATACCCATTGTTATAAGAAAACTCAACAAGGTGCAAATAATCCTCCCACTTGGTTGGTTGTTGCATCACATACATGCACAACATGTCTTCCAGAACTTGGTTTACCCATTTCGTCTACCCATCAGTCTGAGGATGATAGGCAGTACTAAAGTGTATTTGTGTTCCCAGATCAAAAAACAAAGTTTTCCAGAATGCGGATGCAAACTTAACATCCTGATCTGAAATCTCAATTTTTGGTATACAATTCAACCTGAAGATTTCCTTCATAATTATATCAGCAATCTATACTGTCTTATAAGTAGACTATACAGGTATGAAATGTGCAGACTTGCTTAGTCTGTCTACCACTACCATGATTGAGTCATTCTGCCTTTTTGTTCATGGTAATCCCATGATGAAATCTAAGGAGATAACCTCCCACTTCCATTCAGGGATACGTATAGGCTGCAATAGCCCTGCAAGATGCTGATGCTCCACCTTTACCTGCTAACATTCCAACCATTTTCTTAGATATTCAGCAATATCCTTACGCATACCTGGCCAATAATATACCTTTCTTATTGCAGTAAGCATTTTCTGATATCCCGGATGACCAGCATAATTATTGTGGTGGAACACATTCAGAATTAACTCCTTTAGAGTTGTATGGCTAGGCACATAAATTCTTCCTCGAAAAATCAACACCTGGTTCTCATTCTTTACATAATTAGATGTCTAGCCTTGCTTCTTATCATCCTTTGTTTGCTCCCACAAAAATTTATATTTCGGGTCTTTCTCTGCTTCTTCTTTTAGCTGTTCCAATAGTTGAATTTCTAGCTAATTATAGTATAATGCATAAATACCATGCATTTTTCTGCTCAACGCATATGCAACTCGATTTTCATTTCCCTTAACATGATGTATGTCCACGTCAAATTCACTCAAAAAGGCATTCCATCTTGCCTGTCTAGAATTTAAATCTATTTTCTTAAAATAATTAGTCAAGCTGCCATGGTATGTTTAAAGTACAAACCTCTTACCTAGCAGATAATGCCTCCACACTCGGAGAGCATGCACCATGGCTGTAAGCTCCATATCATAAGAAAAATATTTTTGTTCATGTTCTTTCAGTTTTCTAGATTCGTAGGCTATCACTTTACCTTCTTGAGTTAATATTGCTCCAACTCCTTCTTTTCTTGCATCAGTACAAACTTCATAGTCTTTATCAGGGTCAACTACCTTCAGTATTGGTGCTGTAGTCAGAAGTTGTTTCAACTTTTCAAAGCTATTCTAACATTCATTTGTCCATTTGAAAGGCTTGCCTTTCTTCTGCAAAGATGTATTAGGAAAAGCAATTTTAGAAAATCCTTCTATAAACTTTTTATAATATCCAGCTAGACCCATAAATAATGTAATGTCAACCACATTCTCAGGTACTCACCATTCCATAATAGTTTTTCTCTTTTCTAGATCAACAGCTATTCCTTCAGCTGATATAACATGTCCCAGATATTGGATTTTTGCTTTAAAGATATCAAACTTGTTAAACTTAGCATAAAGTTGATTCTTTCTCAGCATTTCCAAAACTATTCTCAAATGTTCTTTATGTTCGTCCTCGCTTTTTGAATATACCAATATGTCATCTATGAAAATAAGTACAAAGTTATCCAAATACTGATGAAAGATGCCATGCATCAACCTCATAAAGGTTGCTGGTGCATTTTTCAATCCGAAGGGCAGCACCACGAATTCATAATTCCCATAACGAGTGTGGAATGTTGTTTTGCAAATATCTTCATCTTTAATCCGAATCTGATGATATCCGGATCTTAAATCTATCTTAGAAAACACCTTAGCCCCTCTTACTTGATTGAATAAGTCATCGATTCTTGGTAAGGGGTATTTGTTCTTAACAGTCAGGTTATTAAGCTGCCTGTAATCCATACACGTGCGTAAGGTTCTGTCTTTCTTCTTAACAAATAGGATTGGTGCTCCCCATGGAGACACACTTGGATGGATATAACCTTTGTATAATAGTTCTTGTAGCTGTATATTTACTTCTATTAGTTATGGCATGCTCATTCTATAAGGAGCGCTTGACACTAGAGAGGCTCCTAGCAGGAATTCAATGGTGAAGTCAATATCCCTCTTGGTTGGCAAACCAGGAATGTTTTCTGGAAATACATCCTGCAATTCAAGTAGGATATGCAGACTCTAAGGAAACGGCTCCAATAATGGGAGATATTCCTGTACTACAGGAATATCTCCCATTATTGGAGCCGTTTCCTTAGAGCCTGCATATCCTACTTGAATTGCATACAATTGACATCCTTTTCTGATACACTTACCCATTTGGGATGTTGTTATTGGACATAACTGCACAGGATTTTTAACTCCTTGAATTTCTTTTCGCGTGCCATCTTGCATTCTGAAGTAAATAATATTTTCTTTGTTGTCCACTAGGGTCCAGTGTCTCTCTAACCAATCCATACCTAGTAACACATCATAAGACCCCAATGGTAAGATATTTAGATCTACTTGTAACTGTTTTTCTGCCACTTCCAGCACATAGTTAGGAACTTTTGCTGTTACCTTTTATTTTTCCCCAATAGCTAGCTATACTAGCCAAGAGTTCTTAAATTTATGTTCCTTCAATTTACACATTTCCACTAACTTGGGACTTACATAACTCAAACTTGCTCCAGGATCTACCAAAATTGAAACAGGTTTAGTTGGTAAAGTACTTTCTAGTTCGATCATTGTGGACTGAAAATGAGCCTGTTGATCTTCCAAGCCTGCATTGATGCGGGGTATGTTATGCGCCACATCCCCTACCATAGATGCCTCCTGCGGATTTGCTACAGTTTCACTTTTATTTCGCTATGGAGAGTTTTTATAATAATGAGCCTCTCCGCAACCCTAGCATTGCAAAGGAGGTTTTGTGGTCCATCCTTGCTCTGGCTTGCTAGATGCCTCCGTGGGCTTCTCTTCCCCTGGCCATTTATTTCTTTGGTGATTTCTACCAAATTTCTTACTGATGGAGTTCCGTGCTGTGCCTTTAGAATTTCCACTTTTAATTCTTTTAAAATTGGAATTATTTTTCTAGTTTTTCTTTCGCTGCCAGCTTTTCCCTGCTTCACCTTTGGCCTGAGACTGCTGATAGCACATCCGAGCTTTACAGATGGCTTCCTCTATGGTCTGAGGATTAACAAATTCTATTTGTTCTCTAATATGAGTAGGTATACTACTCAGAAACCTCTGCACTTTGGCCTTTTCCTCTCGGAGATAAGGAACATAGCGTAGCAAGGAGGTGAATTTAGTGACATAATCGTCCATGTTCATCTTCCCTAACCATAAATCATGGAATTCCTTAGCCTTATCATCATAAAACCTTTCTGTCAAATACTTGTCTTTGAAACACTACTGAAACAACTCCCAAGTAATGCCCTGTTCATCAATACTGCATACATTTTTTACTTCTTCTGACCACAGGGTGGCCTTTTCCCATAACTGGTATATAGCCAATCTGGCTTTCAGATTGCTACTATATTCATACACCTAGAAGTACTTATTAATATTAATTAACCAGGCTTCATCCACCTCCTCGACCTCACCATGAAAAGTTGGTGGTTTAATTTTGTGAAACTCCCAATGCAATTCCACTTTCTGTCTCTTATTGTCTTGCTGGTCGGACAAATTGCCTGACTCCGCCTCATTATAATTCTTGTTTTTGCTTTTCTAGGAGGGACTCTTTTCATCTCTGCCTGTAGAGTTGTTTCTAGTTTGTTGAAATTCTTGTTCTGCTGATAATTATTTTTCATCACTGGATGTCCCATCTTCGGATTTTGTTTGTCTAATAAACTCTTTAAAATTTTCTCCTCATCTTGCAACAATTGCTCATTATCCTTTCTGAGTCTTAACATTTCCTCTTATAATTGTTGCACTGTGTTCAACAAAAAACCAGTTTGGTGTTGTTGTTCTTCGAGCAACCGACTAGTATTTTGATGTTGTTCTACACTTAATTGAACCCACATTTCTAGATTCATGACTCTTGGTGCTTGAGTTTCCTCTGGTTGCGATTGTGATGCTATAGCTCTTCTCATTGTCACTGGTTCTCTCTCTTTGTGCGCTATTCACATACACAGCTTCACTGTTAGTAGACCCTTAGGATCCTATTGTAGCAACTGGCTTTGATACCACTTGTCACCACCATCCATCGATACTTACCATAATAGAAAATATTTATATATTAATTACCTACCTTTACAATTACCAAAACAACATGTCTAGCATCATTCTTAACTTTTCTTTAAATAAATATAAAACACCATGTTACTGTGCGAAAATTATGCAAATATATATAATATATGACTGGAATAGCATCTAGGTAATAAAGGTCTGGAACTTTATAAAACATTTATTAGATTTTCTCACTCATGGAAAATGAATTATTTACATAACACATAACTCATTAACATAAGCAAATAATGCTAAACACTATACAGTCAACCTTATGAAAGGTTTGGTATTCTCGCATTGATTTGTCTTTAATACATCTGAGCGATATCTTTACTTGGGCATTAATACGATACAGGATTTCTTTTATGGATAAATGTTATCATTTTAATTTTGGACTGTGTGCACTCCACTTGTCATTGTATCCGCTTCTCCATAGGCGATTTGTCAACTCTCATTACTCCCAGCAGTACTGGGCTAATATTCTCTGTTACAACTGTTACAATCTTGCCTTGGATTCCTTATTTCTTCCGAGGAAAAACTCCGGCATTCTCTGTTAGATGGCCTGCAAACAAAATGACTAGGTTTTCTTGGAGAATTTGGCGCTCTTCAAGTTTCACTTCTCCATTGTAAACTTTGCCCTGAACTATTATATCAGGTCTGAGCTTCTTGCCATGATTTACACTACGGATCTTTTCTTTAGTTTTACTTATCTTAGCTATACTCATTTTATTATATGCTTCGATGACGAGATTTCTATTCTCTTTCATCAGGGTTTTGATAATGATATTTCCCTTTGTAGGGTCACGACTCCATCTCTAATGCTTATCAATCTCTAGAGTATAGGTTCACAATCTCGGCGTAGAGGGTAAGTCACCCCTTCCGACTAACGTTGTTTTATTTTAGGTAAAGAATTCATCTAGGCTAAACCCTTATTCACCGTAGTGGATTAATCCCAGAATTTCTTATCTTGCAGAGATAGGCCGCAATGGGAATGTGCTTGTTTATCAGGTATTAACTCATGCCGGTAGAGTTTCAGGGTTTATGTTTTAGTGCTTGCTTCATTATGCAATTCCCATAGATTTTTTTTAACACTGAGGCTTATTGTTTTCTGATGCAGGTATGAGGGTTTAAACCCCTGCTTTCGCATTCTTTGGTTGATAATTTTTCAATAGCACCAACTAATGTATTCATCAAAAACTTAACAGGTACTCAAATTTCCAAAATGAAATACACCCTCTTCAAGATTCTCGTCGAAGCATTCTAAGCAATTCCTTTTACGGTTTTCAGAACAGTTTAAGGGTTTACTCACCCGAATTTGGGTTTGATGGTTCTATGGAACTTTTAAGATAATGTTATGTAATTAAATGAGGTTTTTACCCAGAAATGGTTTTGTAGACATGGGTTTACCCCTTTCCTGTTGCATGTTATTTCTTTTAAGGTCCAACGTTAGGCTCAACGTGTAGAAATTCATTTTGAAGAACAAGTATCATCGTTTAATGATCTCATTATGGATAAAATCTGCTACAGCCGTTCATAATATCATTATCAAAATATATCCATTTTTCTAAGTTATTGAGGGTTTGAGTTCTTGCTGCTTCTTTCAAATATAACCCTAGTCGTGGTTCTTACTGCTAGTATTCTTTTGCTTCGAGCATTAAGTTAAAGCTCTATTTATTGCATTTTCAAATAGCATAGTTACTACTGGTAAATATTATTCCACAGAGTATGATTTACTCTTATGCTTTCTAATGATACATTTCTCATAAAAGATTAGCTTTATGTCATGCATTTATTGAGAAGGAATCTTTGTATTTCCGTTTTCTTCCTGCAAAATATTTAGCTTAATAATTCTCGGTTTTCTTCCTAAATTTCTCCAGAGCTTTGGTGTCTGGATCACCAGTAATTAGAATCCGAGTTTAGAGGTTTTACTCGGCCACTGGCGATGATGTTTTAGTTTGGGGTTTAAACCCAGAACCAAAACGGATGGCCTGCTAGTTGTGATAATCCCAACCCTAGGTAGGATAGCTCATTTCTACAAATAGGGTTTGAATATAATGCACAAAACATATAGCCATGATACTACTAGTATTACTGTAGCACGCATTCTTATAAAAGATGGCTTTACTTCTTTCATACTATGCTCTGAGTTCCTGCTATTTATTAGTTACTATATTTAGTATGATATTACTGTCATTCCCATGTTAGAGAAAGAATATTATTAACAGTAGGAAAGCAGTAGTATAAATATTTAAATTCTCCAACCCTAATTAATACACAAAGTAGTTATTATCAGGATACAGTTTCCATCTTCTATTCTCGCATTACATACTATGAACATATAATTACTCATGTACTATGTTCCACCCTTTTTCTAACTTTAAACAACCATTCATTTTAGTAATAATTCATTTATTCTAGACAGTAGTACTTATCTAAATTATCAAGCTCAAGTTGTAGTCCTCCCAACCATCAAGGGAGGCTATTATGTCCTCCACTTGCCCCTGAGCTCCATAATCTGGACGGTGCCATAGGTTAACAGTGGATTTTTCTGCTGTGACCTCTGGATTTCCAATTGAGTCACACTTAGAAATTCTGGCTTTACAAGGCCTACTGAAAGGTATCTTCAACTGGTCCCAACCAGCTCTAGAAAATACTTCCCCTTTACCAAATTCACAGAACCCCTACTCCTCCCCTGGGATTCAGATTTATCCTCAGAGGAGTAGGTAACTGTTTCCAACTGTTCCCTAACCACCTCCTACTCTTGGAAATCTTTTACCAAAAACTTAACCAGATTTTCTTTTCATTAACTAGTTCCTCCTAATTAATAGTTTCAGAAAATTAATTTTTTTTATATACAATAATAATTCAAGTCTTTCTTGCCAGAAAATAAAATAAACAAATTTTCTTAACTTGTTAGTACTAGTTAACTTTTAATAAGGTTGTCACAATTACCCATCAAACTTCTCTATTCAATGAATTCTTGCAGGATTTTAGAAAAAATAGACCAGAAAAAACCATCATAAAACCTTTCAAAAAATCACAATAAAAACTAATCATTCTCTAAATACTTTGTAATAAAAAAAATACAATCAATATGTGACAGTAAGCTGGTCCAAGGAGGCCATGATCCTAGAGAGGGTATTAATGCTATATTATGTCCCTTTTGGAAGGGTAGTCGACATCTACTTGAAAGTATGGGAGGCTTTGGTCCTATGGAGGGAGGTAATTTTTTATTTTGTACCTTTTTTCAAAGGCATAGTCGACACCAGCTTGGAAGTAGGACTCTCGATGTTCACATTCATGACATGTCATAATTAGCACCTATCACATCATTCATAAGAAGTTTTCATTATCACTAACCTCAGAAAGAAAATGGCATCGGGATCCAAGGACGCAGAAGAACTCACAAGAATTGGATTTCATCAACCATACAAAGGATATCCATTGGTTAATCCTTAGGCTTAAACCATACAGAGGCTATGCATTCGTTTATCCTCTGGCTTAATCTTTTGCTTGAAAAATTTAGGGTTTATAAATTTTTTACTTGTAAATATTAATTTTTAATATAATTAAATTTTTGCCTACAAAATTTTAATTTCATTTTGAAAAATAAATTAACATTACACCCATAAACTTCAATTATCTAAGATGAACTTAATTGTTGAACCTAGCAAAATTAATATAATTAGATTTTTGCAAACAAAATTTCTAACAATTCCAAAAATAAATTAACTCTACACCAATCAATTTCTATTATCTAAGGTGAGCCTAGCAGTTGAAGCTAGTAGTTAATAGGATCGAAAACAGATTCATGTCAGGTATCTTTTTGGATTCTCAATCTCCCCCACAATCTTGCTTCAAGTGATCCACTGAGTAATGGGTCTTCATGGAACTTAAGCACATACGACCCAAAAAAAAAAAAATCCTCATGCAGTATTTGACTCTTTGGATAATATTTTCATGGCATTCACGTATTGGTAATCAGCCTTGATTGACACCAAACATAGCAATGTTAGAGAGTAACGTATTCAACTCTTACATGGACCTACTGGAAGCTTGACTCTCTTTTGCTAAACCAGGTTGCTTCACACGAATAATGTATTCAGTGATCGTAAGCTACATTAGTAAACTCAGCAGTTTTGAATATTACTAGTTGAAGAATTTCTTGTGTGCAGAGTATTTATCTTTATATAAGTGGGCCTTTTCCTTATTGAGAGCTTAGCTATAACTAGGCTTCTGTTGTACAAGCACACACGCAATAGTGTAGGAGACCGTAGACTTCCTAAACTAGGTTTAAATTTTAGCCAAAACCACGTAAGGCTTAAATCAGGCTAGTAGAAAGACACCAGTGCCTCATTAAACCATTGGGAGATCGACCAGAATGTTGCATTGCAAAACATTAATAACATTAAAAAAATTGTTACTTCTAAGTTCAAAGAAAAAATTTCGTGTGAGAAAGATCTACTAGCTAAAAGAAAATTAAGATACTATACGGAGGTCATCAACCCCACCTTAGAAGATCAAAAGTATCTCTCTCTATTTTAACTAGCTCAAAGAATAAAATTAATATAGCCAAGATTAGAACGAACTCTCGAAAGAGGTTGTTGGACAGTTCCTAAAACACCATGGATGGAAATGATCTGCCATCTTTGTGAGAATATGAACATCTAGGATGAAAATCACTTCCTCTTAGAGTGCCCTAGGTACAACCACATTAGAGCTCAATTTCATAATATTTGTTGCAATAATTACCTTCCTAGCCTTTTAAGATGTCAAAATTATAGTGAGCTCGAGAGGCTTCTCTCCAAGCCTTTTGAGCATAGGAGTAAAATCTTAAATCAAATCAAATAACTCTTTTCCTTAGGTCCGATAGACCAAAGATTGGTCTCAATGGACTTTAACCACCATCATCATCATCATTAATTCTAAAAGCCATAGTTTGCACAACAAGCACTTTTTAGGTTATTTAGAGTAAAATCTAAGCTGCTAAAATTCTAATGTCTCATGGGTTTTTCAATGCACAAGCATCAAAATTAAGTGTATGGATTTTTAAATGCATGATCATAACTTCATATCATATTTACTCACATCCTTTTAGTTAATTAATTTAATTAAGATTTTAATTTGAATATTTTATAATATTTTAGGTTATATTTTTACTATATATTTAATATTTATTATCAATTAAATTCTAATTTTAATATTTATTTATAATTAAATTAGAATTCTAATGTTAAAATGTAAAATAATTTAAATTTAAATTTAAATATTTTATAATATTTTAAGTTAGATTTTTTCTATATATTTAATATTTACTAATAATTAAATTAAAATTCTAATATTTATTAATAATTAAATTATAATTTTAATGTTAAAATGTTTTGAAAATTATTTGGTAACTGAAAGTTGAATTTGGTGAATAGATTTTGCATTGTTATTGTGTAGTAATTAATGATTTGTTTGCTTCCTTATATTCGCTATTTGAATTGGTTTAGTTTTTCATATAACTTTCTTTCAATATCTCCATGTAACATCCATGGACCCACACATTTGTTTCTTTCATTCTAAAATATCATTAACATCAAATAAATTTGTGATTTTCTATAAATGAGGTAGTTAGTTTCGATATGGTGAAACTAGGAGAGTAATTGTTTACTTTCACATGAAGAGACAATCTTGAGGTAAGGGAGAGACAGAGAATTTTGGAAAGTGCATAAAGTTTAAAGGAGCAGTTACATGCGATTTCTAATCTCTCAATTTTTAAAGAACCTCTACATGCACAAAACTACGAGGATATTACATCATCTTGAAAGTGTGAAAGTTCAAAGGAGCTATTGGATGAGGTGTTTAATCTCTCAACTTTTGCCAATATCTCAGCTTTTAAAGAACCTCTGCATGCACGAAATTAAGAGGATATTACATCATCTTGAATGTGTGAAAGTTCAAAGGAGCTATTAGATGAGGTGTTTAATCTCTCAGTTTTTAAAGCACCCTAGCCGTGCCCAAAAAGGAAAGCAAAATACAGAAGAAGGGGAAGGAAGGCCTTACATTTTGGGTGAGTAAGAGAATTTATCACCTTCATTTAGGAAAGGTTATGATGAAGTGGAGGGACGTTCAATATATTATGAGAGTGGACTCCCAAGATAAGTAATTCTTGCTTTTTTTTATTCATATATTCTTTTGTGTGTTTATATATATATATATATATATATATATATATATATATATATATATATAGCTTTTCTTGAGAAAATATTATGGTAAAATAGTAAAGAATAATAATTATTTTTCTCATCTTTCTTGGGATGTTTTACATATATTAAATAAAAGGGTATTTCATTACTTTATTGGGATGTGACTAAAACATATCCACTATTCATTATTTACTTGACTTATTTTCCAATCTAATTATAAACAAGTTTTATTCCCATATCAAGTAAAATAAATATATGAGAAAATATTTCATGGGAAGATATAACAAGTTTGGATTTCCCTTTTCGAGGCGAAATGTGTAATTGTGATTAAATATAATATCTTATGGAATTACCTTCTAAAAATTATACACATAGATAACATAATACATAGGATATTCTTTGGAAATAATATACTTACCTTCTGTGTGAAAGATAAGTCCATTGTGTTAAAAGGTTAACTTTGTTATTATTTTAAAAAGGTCTTCCTAGTTCTTATGCACCAAATAAGGGTTAATTATGGTGCTTTCTTGAAAAGATTGCATGGTGAGATTGCATGGCTCGTTCTTGATTTAGGTGTATAAAAGCTTAATTTAACCTTGTTATTGTTTCCTAGTTTTATGCATAAATTATGGTTATCTATGACAATTTCTTGGGAAGCAAAAAAAAACAAAACATGTAGAAAGGCAAAGAAATTAGGTTATATTAATTGGCCAAAAAGAAGTATGTATTTTTTTACATGAAAATGATAACTAAATGATGGTAGAATTCTTAAGAAGGCACTATGTTGTGCATACATTAAAGAAGAGCTATTATGACAAGCTCTTACATGCACAACTAATAGTCATTGTGTTATAGAGATGTGTTCTTTGCACAGATAGAAGAAATATTGAGCTATAATGTTTCTTTAGGAAGAATTATATGTTAGTAGGTTATGCTATCATAGCTATTGCCTTAGTTTCCTTTGGAATAATATCAAGCATATGTATGCAATATTTGTACTAGCTTTTGTTGGAAATAATATACATATTTCTGTGTGGGAAAGGATAGTATGTTGTTTTAGACTACATTGGAAAATATTTTTAGTATAATATTTGAAAAAGAACACATGTATTTGTATGCTTTATTGCATTAATTTTAGAGAAAAGAAGACATGCATTTGCATGCTATGTTGTGTTGGGAATTCCTTTGGAAAGACTCATTTGAAATCTATATGCATTTTTATGCATAGGAACAACATTTGTTTTGTTAGCTTTCTTTACATGAACCAAAATTAATAGCTTAAAGTTTAGTTATTGCGATTAAAATTATGTAAATCACACACATAAATATCGTAAATGATGTGTTAGTTTCTTCTAAATAAATGCTTGGCAGATTTAGTTATTGTCTTGCAATAATGTGTGCTTATGTGAGGCAAATATTAGTAAATGTGATTTTTTATAACTAGCACATATGCACCATGGCTAAAGGGAGCATGTCAAGATATTTTACTTGCATGTCATGAATGTACATGAGTAGATGGAGAAGCATCACTACTATAGCTTTATGAATGGGTTGTTTAATACTTTATGAATCTTGACATGAATGTATCTTGAAGAGAACATTAGCAGGAAATGATGTTAACTTTTACAAAGGAGATATTATGCTTAACCTGGTGGCAGGTAAATGATTAATGGTTCATGCAGATGAGTGCAAGCTATAGGATGGTTCAATGTACAATGGTCCATTGTAGGTACATCCATGCCACCAAGATATGAAGATATAAATATTAGTGGGAAAATTATATCATAATGATTATAATGGCTTTAAGCTAGATATTTGTAGATTTCCTTGTAATATTTATAAAATTTTAATTATGAGGGGTTTTCGCAATGCATTATATTAGCTATAAATTTGGGGATTCAACTGCGTTAAGCAAGTCATTCATGATTTTGAATAGTCCACTTAGCACTCATTGCATCGGTGATGCTCACAGGGGTGAAGAAGTGAGATTGAAACTAGTGAAATGAATCGCATAGCATAAATCGTCACTTCCGGGGCTTGCACCGGTAACTAGGACTTTCCGGGAGGTCACCCATCCCAGAACTCCTGTCGCTCAAGCGCGCTTAACTGTGGCGTTTTCCCCACAATAAAGCCCACTTAGCTTGCTACCCCATTTTCAAAACCTTAGCAAGTATTTTGCCTCATGAACCATTCAAGAAGAGATCCCTTTACTTAATTTATATGTTTCTGTTCATATGTATATTGCTAGTTCATGTTAGATATGTTCATTTAATGTGCTTTTAGATAGACGTGTACCTGATAGTAGTTATTTGACATGATATGTATATTACTTGGAGGATGTCTGTGGTGATGATTTTAGATTACAATCTTTTGGTTTTGAAATATGCAATCACAGTTTAGATTTTTTTTTTTTTGTGCTAGCTAATGATGGTTAAATGTGCTACTAATAGTGCATATAATTATATAATGGTAGTGAATTCAAATTTGTATATTAGATGATATTTATGTTTGTTAAATTATTATCTTCATGATGTTTATTGTCATGAAATATTGTTTATTATAGATTATGTATTGGTCAATTTATATCAAACTTTTATATCTTAAATTGCATGTAAAATGACTTACTTTAAAAGAAATGAAAAGATATTTTTGTAAATTACAAAATTTAGTATGGTTGAAACTATCATTTTAAAATTATGATAAATATTTTACTATTCCTTATATAGATCATTGATATTCAATCAAAATTAAGTAGCAAAATATTTCAATACTCATAATGATAAAATAATAAATGGTAAAATAGTTTAGTTAGTTCTGAAAAAGATGAAAATGTGTAACACATTCAATTTTTAATATAAAATATTATTAATAATAAATTATTCAAAAATAATTGAACTAAATCAATCTTGATTTATAAAATTCAGTCTCTTGTTAAATTTAAAAAACTTAAGTCAATTTTTTTACAGCCTGTAGCCTAGATCCATCCTAGAGGGATCAAATCTCTTGAGATACAAACATATTTTTGAGGGAAAAGATAGCTGATCCCTCTAGGCTCTTAGTGGATCTAGGAAGTTCGTATATTAATATATATGTAGTTGAAATTGAATTATTTTATCTATAATTCACATTCGCCTTATTAAAATGTTAAAATATATGCCCTCTTATTTTTTTCATGTATGTAGGCATTTAATTATTTTTATTATTGATATTTTCTAAAATAATATTACATATCAAATTTATATTGGACATTGAAAATTTTACAAATATCCCTCATACATTGAATTAGAAACCAACTATTAATGGAATAAGAATTCTCTCAATCTTTCTCACTAAAGTTAAAATATAAGATTTTTTTTAATTTAAATTAATTTATTTTTCACTATATAAAGTATCTATAAAAGTATGTTATTTAATATGGACATTGAAATATTTTAGTTATGGTTTTCATGAAAATATTTTTAGTTATAAATATATTTTTGTTATAAATATTACATGTAAATGGAACATAGAATGAATTACCGCCAGTAATATCAACAATAAAATTTCTTGTCATGTCGGAAAATTATAGTTTTTCATTGTGGTAAAAAGTAAATTATATTTTTTTACTCATTTCATTTCTTCCTCATAGTAAAAGATAATTTTATTTATTTATTTTTAGTTTGGGTTACATTATATCTCTATATGAAGTTATATAAGATTAAGGTGTAAATTGAAGCATTGTAATTATGGCCGACACTAATTTTTTTTTGTTATTATTATTTTTAATTTGTTAATTTTAATTATAATTTTAATATTTTTAAATGTAATGGTATGTGACAACATTTCTCCCATACTCAGCTCTAGAGCACCGGGGTGCAATTAATTTAAATTTAATACCTTTTTAAAAAATCTATTTTTATAAAATATATATATTACTAAAGTTATGTTATTCTCGAGAAATTTAAATTTAACCTTTAGACTAACTCTTACCAATTTAAATTAAAAATTTCTCTTACTAAATATGAGGATAAATAAATGTAAAATATGGCTTGTGATCAAGTTAATTGTAGTTGGGGGTTCTCTCTATTGGAAGATCTCCCTTAAAGAGGAAAGTTAACTCTTTTCTAGTAATAAAGATATAACATTTTGATGGTATTTTGGTTCTTTTTTTTCTATTCTACTCATTTAAATTTACTTTTTTTAATAATAAATCTGAGTTAAACAATACAATTTAAATAATACAAATTAAATTATCATGAGATATTCACTAAAATTCATGTTTTTCACATTTCTCCTAGCTAATATTACATCATGTTCACAATGATAAAGACATGTCTACTTTAAATAATTTAGTTACAAATACATAAAAAATATATATTTATTTTACATAATCTAAACAAAACAAAAAAATCATCACCAAGTTTATTTGAAACTCAAACAAATGCCTCTTAATCACTTGATATGTTATGATCACATGATCGATGGTATCATCTCTACCCAATGCGCTGCCTAAATAATATTTAAAAATGTAGCTATATATCGGGTAGTTATATAACAGGAACGTTTTTCCTCGGTGCGAAAATTTTATACACGCATCGTCGTGCATAAGTGTGGCACACCGCTATGAAAATTTAAATTTGTAAACTAATGGTGATGTGCCATAGATATTTCCACACCATCTATGGCGCAATTGTGTTTGATAGCGCACCAAATCTGGTGCATGATTGTATTTTTGGTGCACCAATAATTTTTTTTTAATTTAAAGTTATGTTTCCATATTAATAAATGCATTTTTCATTAGTAAAAATCAAATGTATTTTATATATGAATTTTATGTATTTTATATGTTAACTACATAGTAGAGATGTCAACAGAGGGAGCAGCAGCAGGAGTAGGAGAAAATGGCAGACCCATATAATATGTTTTAACCATGGGAGGCTAGAGAGAGTGAGAAAACCTAATTTTTGTCCTACAATGCACACTCCCACTGTCTTACCTAGATCTCATAGGTCCCTGCTACAAACCTCCATCTCACGATCGATTTCAGAAATGGAACTGTGAAAATTTATACTTTGTTAAACATTATCGGGCCAAAATGGTAAAATAAGAGTGAATTTAGAAAGCACTAGCATGGATAAAAGATCTCATATTAGGGTTTCATGGGTCTTATCAGTCACACAAAAAACACCATGAAAACTTGCAAGTGTGTCTTTTGGGTGAAAATGTGAAGTTGGGTTACACTTTTTTCCTGTTTTTGCGAAAAAAATATCATTTTTAGAAGTTCTTCATCTTTCTACAAGCGAAAACAATTTTTCTATTTTTAATTTCATTTTAGAATAAAAATAAAACTTGTCATCAATTTGATTAGCTTTCTATTACTTATTTTTTGGAATATTCATATTTGATATGTCAACTTAACAATTATTTAAGTGTGTGTTCTTTAACAATCAAAGGATTCAAAAAGGTCATGTTCAGACGTGTTGGTGTATTATTTGAAAACCTTGGGTTTTTGAGAAAAAAGGATTGTGTTACAACAATTTAGATAGAGTCTAATTCGGTATTGTTACTTATTCATATTTGATATGTCAACTTAACAATTATTTAAGTGTGTGTTCTTTAACAATAAAAGGATTCAAAAAGGTCATGTTGAGACGTGTTGGTGTATTATTTGAAAACTTTGCGTTTTTGAGAAAAAAGGATTGTGTTACAACAATTTAGATAGAGTCTAATTCGGTATTGTTATATTTATGAAACCAACTAATGCATATCATAATTACTATTATTTTTTGAACTGAACTAATATGAAAAAACTGCATATTTTGAATATGTTTCGGTCCTCGTCAAGTTTCGCAATATATTAGTTATAAACTAAAAATTTATAAAAAAATAACCATTACAGATGACGGACCAATGTAATGTACCATAAAATTTTCAATTTTGTTTACAGTGTATTTTGGGAGATATAGAATTTTGATTTCACTGCATCATAATGACCTTCAGAAATTTGTTTCACCCATTTTATTACAAAATTAGTTAAAATTAGTAAATATCTATGGAATTTTGTAAAAGTTATATCTCTTGAAAGTAGATTGAATTTTGCAAATTCTTATCTTGGTTCCAAAAGTTAATTCATAAAATTTTATGGAGTTTAACCATTCCAAAGTTGAAGAAATGTGTTTAGAGATGAGTTGCAGTGTAGTTGCAGACGTTTTAGTTCGGCTGAACCTTTGTAACAATTTCGCCAATTTTTTTTTTACCGCTCCATCACGTTAGTTTTAATAACAAAAAATTTCGACCAAATTTTTTATAAAACTTAAGCCGAACTTTTATTTTCAAATCCCACCACTCAGAAAAAAAAAAGCAATGAATCCCCTCCAAAAAAGTAAATTCTCCAACAATATAAATAGCCGAAAACAAAAATATTATTTTCACACGTTTCTTCATTTGCGCTGAATTTGCATACGAATTATTTTGGGCTTAATTTTCAAAGGAAATTTTTTGGAGGTATTTTTTAAAGTGACATTTTTTTAGAGTAAGTGGTTTGGGTTGTAGTAAATCTTTTATAATGATTTTTTGAAGTAAATTTTTGTCTAAATTTTTTAAGTGAATTTTTTTTGCGGGACTTTGAAGGAAATATTTTGAGATTCATTTTTGAAAGAAATTTTTTTTGCATAATTTTTAAAGTGAGTCTTTTGAGTTGAAGTATGTCTTTTGTGGAAAATTTTTAAGTGATTTTTTTTAAAATTGAATCTTTTGTGATGATTTTTTTGAGTTTTTGTCTAAATTTTGATAGTGAGTTTTTTTACAGTATTTTGAAGGAAATTTTCCAAGCTTCATACTAAAATATCATGATAAATCAAAGAAAATGCAAGATAAAATATGATCGAAGAAGAGACCATGAGGCTCATAGAGAACAGGGGAGAGAATATTGCAAAAAAAAGAGAGACACTCAAATATTGAATTGGAAAATCAACCTCAACTAGAAGTTGAAGCATGTATGTAAATGTAAATATTATAAATGATATTTAAAATTTAACTAGTGTATTGTGAAACTTAATTTTTATTTCATGAACTAATTTGAAAAATATTTTGCAATGTAAATGGAGAGAGATATTCCTCATAACATTGATGATGAGATAGAAAAATTTGAAAAAGAAAGTGTAAGAGATATTGAACCATTCAACTGATGAAATTGAATCACCAGGTATGTATATATCTATTGAATGTGTATTATTGAAACTATGCATATTTATTAATTTAATGATTTATTGAATATGTAAATTAATTTTCTACATTTATTTCTAATATGTACAGATGAACTCAATATCAATTATAAGATCTTAGAAAATGTTCACACTGACATATATGGAGATTAAAAAAGTTAACCATGTTATACGATATCGTGTTAAGCGCATTATTGATATGTTCTTCAAAGATGAAAATGTGGCAGTTGAAGCCCAAATTTTGAGTACTCTCTTAACATGAAAGAAATTAAAGGAAACTACAACTTTATTGGGTATTCAAAAATCAACCAAATATTTTAAAAAATGAAGGAAAATGTGATACAAAATATAAAAAGTCCTCTAAAGTAAATTGGAATATATATAAAGAAAATTGATTTAGATGCATGTAGAGTAATATAAATGGCAGTGGCTTCATCAACTACTAAAGATAATCGTTTCGGAAAATCTATGGCACAAGCATTATGGAACTCACAAATTTTTTTTCACAAACATCTGAAAATTTGTTTGCAAATAGATGTAAATGATGAAATCACTTCTTGGATATTTATTTGTAGGCAACCATACAAAGATAGGCTTGGAGAAGATGTTAAAAAAATAATATATGAATATTGGATAAAAAATTCACGTGTTTCACCAAAAGCAAGGGATGTGATGCAATGAAGAATAACATGAAATCAATATGAAAAACATGCAAAACACATCTTGGACACCACTGAGATAGAGTTTTTCAACAAGTTCATAGAAGAGTATCAAGAAATTGATTTCTTAATCACTACTTTTGTGCAGCAAAAACCATGGTATGTTAAACCTATCACAGTACGCGACACTTGTTGTCCTTATCATGTAGAATTTCAGTTATATTTGACACATTCCTTAATTTTGGTAAAAAATTTTGGAAAAATTCACGTCCTCCTTCCACTATCCACGATTTCATATCTCAAATTCTATGTGAAAGAGAAATCCATGAATTATTTTACCAAAAAAAATGTGTTGGTGGTAAAAAATGTGATCATTGTGGAAATTTGACTTTATTTCACAATAGGTATCTTATTGATATAAATGATCAATCATTGTCCAACATAAAAGTGAAATGGAAACGATATGAATATATTCATAGATGGATTGGTTCAAGTAGTAATACAAGTACTAAAAGAATTGATTTACAAGAAGAAGATTTTTTTGTCATAGTGTTTTTGAGAGAGTTTGAGGAAGAAATTTATAAATACCCCAAGCATTCCCATAGAGCTCGATGGCAGGACTTGCAATTCAAAAAATGTCATGAATTTTTTCCACCTGGGACCATTTTGACAATAGTTTATTTTGCAGAGAACTACACATTTCTTCCATAAAAATAAATACAAATTGAATACTATCATTATGACCAAGTCTCCATTATTTTCCATATTCTATGTAGACACTCTAAAAAAAGTATTGATCATATAGAAAGAACGAGTGAAAATCGACATGTTATTAAAGAATATCACTTTTATATCAGTGATGATCGTACAAATGATACATATTTTGTACAACATTGTTTTGATAAGATTTATGACTCATTTAAAATTCGTGGAGAAAAATTCAATGACCATTGGTTATGGTCAGATGAATAAGTCAATTAAAATCTCCACGATCATTATTTTGGTTGTGTCATCTTCATATGAAAACTCGCATTAAACATTGTTGGAATTTCTTTGAGACTGGTTATGGCAAAGGATAACATGATTGTGTAGGGGAATGTATAAAACGAACACTTCAAATATATCAAATGGACCACTCTGCACCCTGACTTGTATCAACTGAAGAAGTTGTTCAATGGTACCTCGTTGCACTAAGCCATGAGACAAACCAGTCAAGGGAAGTATGAAGGTACATGTACATATACACAAATTAACTTGCATATATATAGTTGTATAACTTTAATATACATGATCTAATTTTTATTATTTTTGTAATTTTAAACATTATTTATCACGATGATTATCTTTGATTTTATTTTTAATAACATATTTATATTCTTGTTTGAATTTCCCATATAGGTTTTTTTGGCATATTGGGGTCCAAGGGGTAGATAGACCGACTGGAAATGACATTGAAACAATACAAGGGACTCGAAAATTGCATTCAATTAAAACAAAGGAGTACCAAAATGTGTTTTGATAAAAGAAAATATTCTTATTTTTTTCATGTTTGCATAGACGCCATAGAATCCAATGATATTTGTGGAAACAAAATGTATGTAAAAGATTGGAAACATACATAACTAAATACAAAGGGGGGAATTTTTGTTGCTCACTCTGAAGAAATTCAATTAGAGTAGACTAGACTAGAGTATCATCTGAAGGTGATCGATTTTCTGATCTTGTTAGAGAAGGTAAAATTTCAATTGCTTTCAAATGATAGAGGTATATAAATAGATAATAAAATAAATTACACATGTTAATTTTAAAGTTAATTTTTCATGTCAATTATGATCTAAATTTATGTAAGCTTGTTTTATTTTGTAGGAGATGTTTTTGTTGTAGTTGCACCTACTAATAACGTATAAAATGTAAAGTATTATCTGATGTGTTGCACTCAACGAAGGATTAAATTATTGGAAAACTATGATGATAACGGGTTTATATATGACAAAGGGTTTATTATACTGAAAGGTTATTTTTTCCAACAAACTCATGAAATTTAGGATTTTGTTTACTTTCAAGACTATGAACCTAATGTCATAAGTTGCCATTAGTGACCTGGGTTGTGCAGCACACATAAATTTGATATAAGTTCATTTAAAGAAAAAAATTAAAGTTAAGAAATGGAAAATGTCAAAATTTTATCATAAATGGATCATTGAAGATGGCATTCCATTAAAAAAAAATTATTGAACTCCTGAAGAATTTCTTCTCCTTTTATTCATCTTTTAGAACTTAAAAAACTCAAGAAGAAATTGTTAGCCTTTTTTTGTGAATTCTTAAGTTTTACATTATTATATGTATATTTTATGTTATGTACAAGTGTTTTCACGTGTACATTGTTTTTTTACATGCACACAACAAGTGATTATACACATGTACACATACATGTATATTATATGGTCTTAAATGATTTCATACATTCTCTGGTATGAGCTTGTTAATTTTATGTCATTATATTACAAAATGTACATGTATCTAGCATATTCGATATAATGCAAATTTTAAGTTATGATTTTTTTTTAGACATCTAAAGAAAATTACAATATTCATTCTTGAATGCAGAATGTGTGGTAAATGTTTTGTAATTTCCAGTTTACTATCAACTAACATCCATAATAGCCTTTCTATGTACATTAGTTAAAATTTTTGCGTACTCGATACTTTTTAATGCAATTGAAAATTTTATGAAATTGTTTGACACATATATGTACACCTACAATTTTATGATCGTTTTTAGATGTACATCTATATGTATTGTATATTAAAACATTATATCAATGATTTCAAATGAAAAATGTATGAACTAAATTCAAATTTTCTTTCATTGCTACATATTCATGAAC
Source organism: Pinus albicaulis (assembly GCA_034641835.2). Lineage (NCBI taxonomy): Eukaryota > Viridiplantae > Streptophyta > Pinopsida > Pinales > Pinaceae > Pinus > Pinus albicaulis. Next base: position 50,611,239 of record CM076578.1, read on the forward strand.
TTAAATATATATGTATTTAACCTGTAATATATAAAAACATATCTGATTGTTTTATTTATCACACATGATCATGTGCAAAATGTACTTAAATATCACTCTCAATAGATGTGTGTCATAATTATAAAACATTCATACATGTTCAAATGCATTTAACATGTACCACATGTGTTTTGTAATTTGTAATTTCAATCTAGGTTCATTTTAAATAACAAATGACAAAAAAACTTGAACTTTAAAAACAAAACATTTAATATAATATTGAATCTAAGTTAACATTATAACAACAAGTCATCATGTATTCAAAATTTAATGTAACTAACATTTATGTACTTCAATCATTGTTATATATTCGTGAACTTAAATCTGCATTTAACCATCTATAACATTTTTTAATGACACTTTATCATGTGCGAAATTTACACCTAAATATCACTTTTAATAGATGTATTTCCTAATTATATAACATTCATACATGTTCAAATGCATTTAACATGTACCACATGTATTTTTTAATTTGTAATTTCAATCTTGATTCGTTTTAAATAACAAGTGACAAAACAACAAGTTTTAAAAACAAAATTAATCTAAGATCATCTAACTTAACATTATATAAAAACATGTGATCACATGCCGAATGTAACAACTATACAAAATCTAAATTCATTCAATAAAAGGAAATGTAGTTCAATTATAAAAAATGTAAAATATTTCCAAAATTTATATCATGAACAATAAAAGTAAATATAATAATGTATCAAGTGTTACAAATATCAAGTTATATAGGAAATTAAATATGACACATGTTTAAGTTATAAAAGAATAGATCAAATAAAATGTTGCACATGCGTCAATCAAATACAGAATTTTGCTGCAATGTAATTTCTAGCAGCCTCCTAAGCCTCCTTGTGCTATCATATAAATAATGGAGAACCTACACAACATGTAAACATTAAAATTTAATGTTTTAAAATTGAATGAGAATGTAGAACTTAAAAAAAAAATGAAAAAACAAATCATGCAATACCTCATGTACTTCCCCCTCCATTGTCTCGTGCTTGCCCTATATATATGTGTGTGTGTGTGTAAGAAATTTAAATTACATGTATTAAAATTAAAATTTAATGTTTAAAAATTGAATGAGAATGTAGAACTTTAGTAAAAAAAACTAAATGAAATTTTCGTGCAATACATCATATAGTTCCCCTTCCATTGTCCCATGATGGCCCTGCATCAATGAATCCTCCACGATAAATTATACAATATACATGTAAAATCAATATATATATATATATATATATATATATATATATATATATATATATATATATATATATATTTCAAATGAAAATGCATAAACTAATGCAATAATATTAAAGACAAAGTTCGACAACTTCTTGTTCAAATTATTTCAATGTTCCTATCTCCATCATACACTCTGTCGTAAAGTCCCTGGAGAATGGAAATCATCTCCACAAACCTAGCATTCAAAAATTCTAAAACTGTAAAATAACTCAAGATCTAGATCTCATTTTTTAATGAAACTTTCACTTCAATTTATAACTTGAAACATAAGTGAAAAATTAAATACTTTTGACTATGGATTTGGCACATCTCTTAATAGGGAATAAGAGGGTGGCTCCATTGCGAAAATATCAGACATAATCAGAATATGTTAACATATTATTATATACATGTGTGTGCACAATTATTTATTTTAAAAATGTGTCATCATGATATCGATATAATAATAGAATAATAATCTTACATGAACATAATGAGCTCTTAAAAAAAACTAACATTTCCCAACATATCATCTTGATTGCGAGAACCCAAACCTTCGACCATGATATTATCAAAACTTTCGTTCATTAAACGTGTTAACTACAAATGGTGAAGATACGAAACATTTTTTTTAGATTAAAGTATACAAATAAACATGTATGTGTAAATTAGAAATTACTTTAAAATATTCACCTTAACCATTAACACATACCGATCCCATGCCCTCTTCTGCATCAAGAATTAAGTCCTGCCAACTGTTGCGACAATGTTTTTCCTATGTTCTAAGCTCTTCAATACTCAAGTTGTCTATCTCATCATATGTACTATACACAAAATTAGCACATGCATTCTCTCATGCTCTTTGTCGATTCAGACCAGGATCAATTCCACCAAGTCCAACCTGAACATTGTCTATGATGACATCCCTTTCTTCTCGAATAACTTGAGAAGCTGCTTTCATCTTTGGCTGCAAATTTTCCACACGAAGAGGTCGGACTACTAATGGTGGCTCAGGGTGAGGCAGCTCAACATCACTCTTAGTGCCCCTATGGTCACATAATCGACCTTTACCAGGACCAAAATATTCAGAGTGAAGGTTATTATAATTGGGTTTCATTCCCAATAATAATTATGCATCAAATAATTTTTCAAAATAAACAGGAACCTCGTCATTTCATGGTGGTATTCCATAGGCTGAAAGGTTCCTATCAAAAAAATGACAAGCTATATTAGGGTGCTTGAAATATCTCACCTTTAGCATCTTTCTTTTCAGTCCTTCTTTGAAATTAGACATATATTTTTCCATTTCTTTCGAAACTATATTTTTAACAACATCCCATGTATCGACACCCCTTACTGTTTCATTTATTTTCCTCATCACTTCTACAAAAGTATCACTAGTTGGCCGAAGAATTTTGTAAACATCTAAAAGTGTGCTTAAAGAGTGCGTAACTATGTCTAAGATTTTTCAACTGTCAATACGGAGTTTCAAAGACATAAGATCTTTCTTCAATTTTGAATAAAGATGTTTACACCTTTGTAATGTGCATTTTTGGATGTTTGTTTCCCATGGTAAATAATAGGGAATTTCGGAACGATAAGTCGTGGTTGGTGTACAACCTTCTTCTTGAATAACACAGTCTGGCCTACGTCTTTTTCGAGAAAATTTTTCACCCTCTGCATCAATATATAAAATTATGCATAAATAAAAAACATGTGAATAAATTTGTGAGTGGTTAAGAAATAATTGTAAAAAATAAGACAATATGCCCAAAATAGATATGTGTAAATATATGAAATAACGAAAGAATTAATTTTCAAAGGAAAATGTGCTATCAAACATTAATTTAGAGAAAGAAAGTTTTGAATGACATCCTGTTTAACTAGATTTTTTTGCAAGGGTATCTAATAATGAAAATTAAGTAGCTAATCATTCAGGAAATTATAAAAAAGAAAATATACACAATATAATCTTAGGGGATTATAGTCTGGTGAATGTTCTAAGAAAGAATCACATTCAAATATATAAATATAGAAAGAAAAATATCCAGTGACCACTCAGGGCGACATGATCATATGTTTCTATATACAAATTAGAAAAAACAAGATAAAATTGTAGCCTTAAAGAACAAATTATTATTACTTAAGACACAACTTGAGAGCCACAGTTAGAACTGAAATCTATTAAAAGAAATACAAAGTTTGGCATAAATGAATGATTGTTTCAACAACCAATTCCATTATATGCTTAGAACACAAATGTATAATTATATATATCAGTTAACCAATCCCTTATGATGAATACATGGTCATTGTCACGGACTAAATTTTTCCAAATAAACGATTCAATAACAAGGAAAAATCTTCAGAAATTTTGTCATGGTTAGGGAAACCATGTGATTCCTATTTTAGTATTTATAGTCATAGAGAGACAGTAGGAATTTACAAGGTAATCTCCTTAGATCAGACACCAAAGGTCACTACTCACAAATAGATCACAGATCAGCACAATATTACTTGACGTGGTTAAAACCCTCTAAGAGGGAAATAGCCCATAAAATGAGCCAACGTGACCACTTCAGGAAAATTATTAATATAAAGAAATAAAATTTACATAATATTCTCTCATAAACAGTCACCGGACAAATGACCCCCCATGCTCTTTAAATAGAGATCATGGAGCAATCGGGTGCTAAGCCACAGATCAAGTGTCGGTAATACCAAGGAGAGAATGAATCGTCAGATCACCACATATCCTGACCATTGGATTAGGTTACAGAAGTACCTACTAAAGAAACACACTTTACCTAACTTTACTCTAGACCAAGTTATACTTAACTATTTCCTATATGCTGGAATATATTAACATCAACCCTTAAGAACAACTTGGGATAGGATTGAAGGTTTTACGATGGTGACACAATAGGAGAAGGAAGGAGGCATTAAGGCCTATCTCTCCCTTAATAATAACTTTCTTGAACTCTAAGCATAAATCACAGTTTGGTAAATTTCTCTTCTGTGAGAGCCTTTATAAAGATATCATCAACTTTATCACTGGTTGAACAATGTGCACTTCAACAACACCATCATCAATGAGCTTTCTGATGAAGTGCATGTGTATCTCAATGTTTTTGTTTTGATAATGCTGAACTGGAATTTTTTCATAGCTGAATGACACTCTGATTATTACACCAAAGTGTATTTGGATGTTGCTGATGAAGACCAAATTCAGATAGGATGTGACAAAGCCACAAGGCTTCCTTGTTGGCTTCAACAACACCACGATACTATGCTTCTACCGAAGAAAGAGAGATGACACTTTTGTTTCTGACAAGACCATGTAGTAGGTCTTGAACCAAGAGTGAATACATAACCTGTAGTAGACATTCGATCACCAGGGTCACCTGCCCAATCCGAATCAGTGAAAACAACCAACACTGGAGATGATCCTGCATTCTAATGAATTCTATCTGCCTTGCTCTTTGCCTTCCTACCTCCTTTAAATGATAATTCCATTAGATGGATGTTAAATCTTCCTTCTTACATGGGGACTTACCCTGTAAATTCCTACATATACCTTATAGGGTACACAACCACACCTAGGATGAATAATAGGAGAGAGGGTTGTTACCAACCAGTTCCTAAAAGGAGGCCATGAAAAGTAGGTCAAATTTCGTGAGCCCAAATCCCTTACGTGGAGGAATGACCGAGCATATTATAACTATAGCATAAAACACGCCTAACTTGAGACAAGATAAAAAGGGATTTTCTATCAAGAATAATTTTAAATTAATTACTTGAATAGGTGTTTTACCGAGGAAAATTCCAACACAAAAATCCTAAGAGGAAGTGCCACTAATAGTAACCTGGCCTTGATGCGAAGACCAAACGAATGAAGAGACTTGTGGAAGGATGACTCACCCTGGGAATAAAATTCTTGCATTGTTCCATACCTCGGGTGGTAAATAACCCCACTACTACCCTGCAATAAATCCATGAACTGCAAGGGTGTTATAAATTGTACAGAACGAAATTTCTTACCTTATAAAAGAAGGAAGCCCTAAAATTTACCCTAAAAGCAAGGCCAAGACTCTGGTAGAGTTTCCCTCAAAACCCATATAACGAATGATTAACCACAAAACCAACCTGCAACTGTAAAAGAAGAATCTTACCTGATAACTACGGCATAGATAGTTCGAGCAAGAACTGTTTGTAGAAATATAAAACCTTGTTGAAATGTAGAGTGGGGTTGATGCAAGAGGGTCAAAGGCAAGTGAGCTTCGCATGGCACTAAAGAGAGGAGAAGGCAAGTGAGCTTCACATGACACTAAAGTGAGGAGGGTAGTTACCTGCTAACTTCCCTTAGTTAATCAAGGTCATTGATTGGAAGCCAAACACACATGACCAACGATCTCCTTGAGCTTCCGAGGACTAAGCGATGCTAGATGGTAGGAAATTAGAAAAAATTCCATACCTTTTTTTAATACAAACATTTTGTAATACCCCACTCCTTGGTTAAGATAGGGATACGATTTGGAATATAAGCGAGAACGTAATTACAAGAGCCATATGTCTAAGTATTTAAAAAGAGCTACATATGGCATGAAGGATTTGTAATATAAATAACTTTGTTGATCCCGAACTTAATAATAATCATAGAGAACACAATAACTGGATGTTAATACTACTTAAGGAGATAAACTAACAAAATCATAGAGAACACAATAACTGGATGTTAATATTACTTAAGGAGATAAACTAACAAAATATGAAACATTTCACAAATAGATAAAATATTCGAAGTACATAATTAAATGTTTACTAATGACTTGGTTGAATAAGCAAAGTAAAAAGAAAATAAAAGACAATTAAAAAAGAAAAGTTACTTCGCTATGTGACGATATCTTTCTTTTTGTGTTTGAGTTTCTGAAAATTTATATCTATTTCAAACTTGATGATTCTTTCAGTAATTATAAATTGTTTTCTTCAAAATAAATCACTGAAATTTGATATGCTTGAGACATTAATACAAGTAAGAAAAGCAATCTTAACAACAAAGATTGTAAGAATTCAAATATTATAGTTAAGAATTCGTTATGTAATTTAAATAATTTTTTATATGTAACTATTCCCAAATACTCATTTATAAAATGTAAGTTAAAAAATTTAATCATAATTTTTTATTAAATAATGACTACACAATTTTTTTATTTTTATTAAATTTCGAAAAATATACAATATAGATAATTAAAATACTATAAAAACCTAACAAACTTTTTATATAAATATCATAAACCAATATCAAATAAAATCATTTTTTAATTCCAATATCTTTATGAATTTCACTTAATACAAAATATTTAGAAAATAATTTATAATTCCCATTTACTATATATATATATATATATTCTTTAACGGATTATTCAACTAAACGATACTATTCCATTTGAAAGAAATGTGGAACTTAAAAAGATAGAACAAATTAATTTGACAAAAAATAACAATATCATTAAAAAAATTTGAAACGTATACATTTTCGTATAAATAAGAAGAAAAATGATACGTATTCGTATTATAATATAAGAGCAAAGAGGATAAAGTTGACTCCCTATCTTGAGGCCCCCTCGTGGCCTTATTCCCGGGCTGTATTTTGCCTTTTTCGCAGAAAAGCATGGCGATGACAATGCTGACAGAAACGCAGCAGTCGGCATTAAATGCAAAAAGTTGTTTTGGAGAAGTTCGTGTAAGAGTGGGATTGACCGCATTTAAAACGCCTCGTCTATTCGCCCGGCGCTCTTATCGCTACGCAAGACACAAATAAATGGACTCAGCTTTTTCCTCAACCCAATGTTTCACGTCCACGTAACAGAATGATGTCATCTCTGAAATATTCCATAAATTATTTTAATCTGTCACCCTGAGTAATGGATTAACTTCAGCACTTTTTATTTAACATCGAGTAATGCAAGTTATAATGTTTAATTTTGAAAAACAAATATTTATTTTTCAGTATTATTGAATAAAATAACTTTCACACATTTTATTGGAGCATAGCTTCAAAGTCTTATTACGGCCTTTGTGTTATGGATAACACAATTACCATTTTTCTGCCGTAATTTAATGATGTAGTTGAAATATTTATGCTATAGTTTTTGGAGGTTTGTGTAGTGATTTTTCATCGAGTTGTTTTTAATGAGAATTTTCGGAACTCTTTCTGGTGGGATTTTCTGGTCTAATTTCTCTAAAATTAGGCAGGAATTCATGGAATCACAAGTTTGATGGGAAACCCTTGCACAATCCAAGTGTCCTACGAGTTTTTAAGGGTGTTGAATCTATATATGCACTCAAGAAACGAGTTTAAATAACACAAATCAAGATTTCAGCTCAAATTTTCCGCTAGAATCTCACACAAGAAACTCAAAAAAGTCACATTAAAAACAATTTCATTTTTCATTGTTAAGTTTCATAGGAAAGCCACCCAAAATTGAAATCCTTGAAAAAAACTCATACTACATATTTACTTGTGAGTCACTACCTAGCATTGGTTTTAGTGAACGTGGCCATGATCATCATAAAAAATGAATAGAAATGAAATGTAAATAAATGTACAAGTAAAAATGTAAATGTGTATAGACTTACAATGTGCTGATAATTTTCATATTATATAAAAATTTAAGTTTACTTTTTGAATTATTCCTTTAACAATAGTTTTACAACTTTCCTGGATTGTGAGTGTTAATGAATGTGTCTTGATATTTAATATAAAGAGGTGATTTTTTGGTTTTTAATATGAAATTTACTGATATAATTTTCTATAAAATTGTAATTAATATTGTAATATTATATTGTTTAAATTGTATTTTTAAATATAATAAAAATAATTATAATTTTTTAAATTTTTAATAAATTTTGAAATAAATTAAAATATATTTATAGATTTCTAAATAGATTTAATGTTATTAATGAACGCAATATTATTTTAAAATGCAAATTATTTACAATAAAATAAATAATAAATAATAAGTTTTGTAGTTAATAAATAATTTAACTATTTGATACTAGTAACAAATCTTACACAAATTTGTATTAAAATGGTATATAAATTTTATAACTAGTTTTAATTAGGTTGGATTTCAATTTCCAAACATATTTTTCTTTTTTGATCTAGGTGAATCGGTGGGGGCTCTCCTAGGTTCAGATCTAATTGACTGCCACTATTCAAATCCAAGCATAATTATAAGGAATGTTGGTAAATCAGAAGTCTCACTTGTCGGATATGATGTCCCTAATTATATTTGGAATGTTGTGTAGTTTTGTTAATAAATATTGGTGGGTAAATTTATTAATTAATATGTTGTGTATTTTTCATTTATTAATTAATATGAAAATAGAAAGTTATTATTTATATTATATAAATATTTTTAAATAAATATAATAAATCTGAATTAAAATTTTAAATTTAAAAATATATAGTTTTTTTTCCTAGTTTAATTTTTATATGACATAAATTTAATTCACAATGTATAATTATCCATGAAATAATTAAAAATAAAAATGTATAATTAGTTATAAAATAAGTAAAATTATATATTATTTATGAAAAGAAATTAATTACATTTTTTGTTTTTAATATTATAAAAAAATATATTATTTTATTTAGTAATAATTACATTATTATATATTTATTTAAAAAATATGTAATATAAATAATTTATTTAAAATATGTAATTTTTTTCATAAATTTGAATAAATAATTTTAGTAAAACATATAATAATAAAATATAGATATAAGTTAAATAAATATTATTTTTGGTTTAGAAAACATTAATCATTATCATCACATACATAAACATAATGATATATTAAAAATATAATTTTGAAAAATTATATATATAAAATTATATATGAAATATTTATAAGTAAATATCTTTTTTTTTTAACACGTGGTGAATCCGTATATTTTTGGACTATTGTAGGAGAGGTCAAGGATCAACTAATATAACACCAGAGCATTCTAGCAACCTGCAAGCCAGAAATACTAGATCTTATGATATAGCAAGAGCTGAGAAAATGGGAGTCTACTCTTTGAGCTTAGATCATAGAAAGCCATATACTCCGAGGGATTTGAACATCATAAGTAAATATCATTACAATTATGAATTAATCGGTGAAAATTGGCAAGGACAACACATACTGGCCTTTTTTTTCAAAAATTCAGAATGTTAGGAGTGTTTGAATTTTTTAGATGGTGGAAATGGACTCACCACCATCAAGAACTTACTGACAAAGTTTGACAACAGTAACTTAGATTTTCAGACAAAAAAATCACTTTAAAATTTAAAGAAATCTTACAGTAACAGTGTTTGAATCATGATTTTGATGGTGGAAATGGATTCAGCACCATCAAAAATCTCTAGGGCACCCAAAATATTAAAGTCTAGATTTACAAAAACCCTTGCCAGATTTTCTTAAAATCTTACCAGAATTTCCATGATTTTCAGGGCAAAAAAGCAATCTAGTTAGACTACGGCCTAAATTTTATCTTACCAAAATTTCCATTATTTTTCAAACTAGTTTATGAGTTTTTTTAACCCTACACATTTTTATATTATATTATAATAAAAAATTAAAATATATATATATATATATATATTATATTGAAATCTTTATAAATGTATCTGTTTTATTTGTTACTTAGAGTTACAGATTAGTGAATGAAAATTTGAATATAAAAATTATCCATTCAATTTTTCTATTGATTGTAAAATGTTTTAGGAGTTATCTTTAGTGCGACGTTTTGAAGTTTTGAGGTAAAATCTTGGTTTTTGTTACTCAAACTGGTTTTTTGACTCTATATATGGATTGAGCACTCTCAAAAACCTCTAGGGCACTTCGATTGTGCAAAGTTAGCAATCAAACTTCTCTTTTCAATAAATTCCTGCCGGAATTTAGAAAAATTACACCGTAAAAAATCACCGTAAAGGCCTTCAAAAAGTCGCACCACCACTGGAATGTTTTCTTTCATTTAAAAATAAATAAACTATTTACTAAAAAATTATAAAAGAAAATCGAAATTAATTTATGAAAATAAGTGGATAAGGTTCACTGCCACTTTTAATGCGGGAGGCGGGGTCATTTACAAGCCGGATCTGGTCTTTTAGCCCAAAGGAAGGAAGCATAGCAGTGGGCATTGAATGATAAAAGTAATTTGGAAGTCCATAAATCAGCGTCTCATGATTTTGACGCTTCATCACCTCTGCCCGCCGCGCTCGTCGCTGCGTTAGTGTCGAAAGAGTTGGCAGGGACTCGTGAGTGATGGAAGGATCAGATTTTTGCTTGCCAAATGGTTGACATGTTAACGTCCTAAATGTTTGACTGTTGCGTCAATATTAAATAATGACGCCATCTCTGCCAGAAACGCGTCACACTTTGAATGAGTTACCGGAATTCAAGTTGTATATTTAATTCTGCCGGAGCTACGACGTATTTTGGAAAGAAAGTTTTATGTTTAATTCTGCTGGACCTATGACGTATTTTAGAATAGGGTTTTTAGATTTATGAATGATATACATTTAACCTGTAGAATAGGGTTTTTAGATTTATGAATGATATAGATTTAACCTCTAGAATAGGGTTTTTGGATTTATGACTGATACAGATTTAAATTGTAGTTAATAAATGTTAAATTTGTTTAGAAAATTGTGGAAAGTAGGGTATGATTTTGATAAAATTTGGAGGAAAATTTTGGAAATCTAGATTATAGGTGTGAATTGTCAACATTTTTAGTGGGTAATGTGTTTTTGATAGTGAATTCATTTTCACAATTATAATTTTTTTTTTATATATAGTGAATCCATTTCCACAATTAAAATAAAATATAAACACTCTTAGATTTAATAATTTGAAAAGTTTCAAGTTTCAGAATGCACAAAGTGTTTTTTTGATGGTGAATAATGGTGGATCCATGTCCCCAATTTTAGAAAAAAAAATTCAAGCACTTTTAAATTTAATAATTTGAAAATATTGTTTGAAATAATTTCTTAAAAAAAATCCTTATTTTCTAGGGCATTACAAATAATTATTAGTTGGATGGTAGGGATTTACTTCCATGAAATATTCTACAATATTTATAGTGGTGTACAAAAATCAATGGTTGACATTTATCTCCAAATTACTTGTGTTTTTTTTATCTCTTTAACTAAATTGAATAAATAAAAATTGTCATATAAAAAGGAGGCATATGTAGTGAGTTATGGTTTTCTTGGCATGTGGTATTGATAAGCCATGGTATTGTAAGGAAACCTATTTATAAATAAAAAATGCCCATGGTAAAGAAGATAAATATTCGTGATTACTAATCTTGTCCATGTTTTTTAAAATGTACATATGTTTAACTTATATATTAGTTCATATTATAATTAACCAACATAGATCCATGTTAAGTAAAGATCTAACATGAGCTTAGAGGGATCAAATTTCTTGACATGCAAACTTTTTGAGAGTGCAAAATACAATGTGTTATTTTTCATTGTTTAAATTATATTTTTGAATGCTAAATATAGTATATATAGGAAAAAATAAAAAATTTAACCTAAAAAACTTAATTTTTTTTCCTATATATAGATAAATGAAGTTGATTTCAACATAAATTAATTAACATTTTTTAAAAGTATAAGATTTAAGCATTGGATTCAAACATTTTTTTTACTTCTAATTACTTTACAACATATTCATTTTTTTTAATTACAGCTAACATTTAGAGGGGCACTAATGAACATACAAACCTACACATCCCTCATCTTGGGTACTTGATATATTCTTTCCATGACTAGTCACGTGCGGAGGGGGTAATGCTTGGGTGTACGTTGTGTCGGGCACAACGGGGGTCGGACGGGGCGACGGCCCCCACATTCGGGGTTCGAGCGGTACGGTTTTGCATGGGTTTGCACATGGTTTTGGGGCATGATGGTTTTTGGCCCCTAGTATTTTGTAGATCCGGTGAAGAGGAATACGGTTATGTTTCTAATCTAGGGTTAATGGATTGGGGTTTATGTATGCTTCGACATGTATATATATGTGTTGTAACACTAAAAGGAATATAATGAAAAATCCCAGTACTAGGGAGATGAGTAATATCTTCCATACGCAACCTCTACTTGACATATTTCCCTATTTAAATAAAAATAAAATATTCTCTAAATAAAAAAATAGTCTCAACTATAATAAAACATAATTAAATACAGATATTTAGCTATTTTTAACTATAATCATTATAAAATATGAATAATACCATCCATTATATGTTGGTGTTGATAGAAATTAAGAAATGGGGAGAGATCGAGTATGCACACAACAAATCACACTATATTATTTTATTCATCACAACAATTACACATATCTAAGAAATAATACACTAACTTTGACAAATCTAGATCATGAATCCAACTCATTACATAGGAATCAACAACTTCTAGACTAATGCATAGGGACTCATAATGACTACACATGACATGGAAGATTTACTTCCAACACCCTCCCTTAATGTTTACATGGAAAAAATTGAAAACACATATTACAACAATAATCTTATACTTGTTTGACTCGTCTTCATTAGCACTCACATCCACTCTAGAATCTTGCAAACACCACCCTTTCTTCAACACCACATATTTGAGTTGTCACTTGACCTTCATTTAAAACATAACTACCTCTCACCATCATTGACAAACTTTGTACAATTGACGCTTCTTGACTACCCTGAAGAATAACCTAGATACTAAATATCTCTATGGACATGATTCCATCCTAGTATTATGTATTGGAATACATACTTCTAGTTATATAGATAATTTATGTATGTACTGAGCTTATCCAACATTCCATCATAAAACTGACATTTTTTACAAACACACTTACATACATATGAACAAAAGCTGTAACTAATGTTCTTGAAGCATCGAAGAATAATAAGACACATTAGCATATAACATAATCAACCTAAAAAAGTCAATAATGTGTTCTCTCGGCACCAACGAAAGTTGAGAACCATAAGATTTAATGATGTTATTATGATCTTCAATTGGTATTTCATATGATAACAATAAAATCATGATAACTTTACATATAAAACAATAAAAAAATGAAAAAAATAGACCCAAATAAACACTAAAACATTGACCAGTATATGTCGAGAGAATTCATCCACTACAAAGTGCATTGCCTCCAACTGGCTTTGGATCTGTTGAGCCCTGATCTCCACAGCTTGTACCAGTGAGGACTCTAGCTTCATTGCAATCTCTACGGCTTCAAATTGTGTTGCAATCTTCTGCTAACATAGGGGTTAGTGCAAATGCGATAAAAACATAATAATGGACCACTCTTTGTGTTGTATGTAATCAATAGTAAATCCTCTATCCCTAATTGTGTGCTTCAGCCATTTATCCACTTTACATACATATTTGTTTAGTTCTTGGAGAATCTCCTTTAACTCAGTTACACATTAAGAAAATGATTACAACTTTTTGAATTGTTCCTTTAATGAGGCCTTCAAATTATCAATAGTTGCATTAAGGTTTGTTGCCACATACCTTATGTACCAATTTAGCATGCAGTCTTGAAAAGCAGTGGCCAGTTTTGATTACTTAACATCCTCATTTTTAATCTGCTGTGTTGTCCATATAGAATCTGTAACAAACCAGAATTGGTCTACGTCTTCATTTCTGATACCACATAAATTAGGTAACTTCATAGAGGTGGACATATCAGTGTTTTCTGGTGGACTTGGAGGTGGAATAGATGGATTTTTAGAGTGAGATGAGTTTGGGAGGGGAGTGGATGGGATCTGAACTATGTCCAATGACCCAAGACTGGCTTGATCTTGCAATTCCTCTCATTCCGAGTGCGTAGATTTACCAGAGCTATTGATTTCAAACTCTTGGTCACTGTTAGATTTACCTTTGAGAGGGATATAAACAAAAACATTTTATAGATCTACTCTGTAAGTTCTTTTACTGCGTGTAGTCAGGAATCTATAGGAAATTCACTCAATATGGCTTCACAAAGTTCCCTGTTCACAGAATATAATTTTAATCCATAGTTTCAAAGAGCACATCAACATGCCTCTAGGGCCCTTGAAAAACCTTCATTCAAATTCAGAATATGATACAAATTGATCAATAGAAAATTCAGTCACAAATCCTCCCAGCACACTATCCAAACAATGATTTACAACGTGGGTCACCTTTTCCCTAGATTTCTCTAATTGTTGTACCAACTCTGGGGTCCACTGAGTGATTGCATCGTCCTTTGAATAGATCTATAATTCAACAAGAAGATACAACCACTCGTGTAACTCGGTTGGAAAGGAAGTAAAGAAGATTTTTTGGACCTCTTTCTAGCTATACCTTTGTGCCCAATCTTCAACGGTTAATTTCGAGCTTTTGTTTTCTTGGATCACAAAATCATGTATTTTATTATCAAGCCAATGTTGCAGTTTTTTCTTTGTCGAATGCCACATCAACTATCTCTAAAAATGATCCTGATCTCGACAAAAAAACTATTCATTTGATTGAGGGGTCCTGACCCATGTTCCAAGTATTTGCGCAACCAACAAAATCCTCCAACTGCTAGCCCTTTCGACAATGATCTGCTTGTGTAGACCAAAGTATCACCCGAAGCAGTATGGGCGGGGTGTTGGAAGTAGGTTTCCGCACCCTGAGATTTTGATTTGATAGATCTATTCAGACTTATTGCAGATAATATAAAAAATTTGTGCTCATACAAGTAGTGGTAAACATATCTAACCCTTTCATAGATTACCACATATTACTTCAATATAATTCACACACAATAGCTAATTGTATTTCATTCACACCTACTTATCTAACATAGACTAACACTTACGCATATATGTAATTAATGATCTATAGAAGTAAATACACAACAACAGAACATATCCAAATAACAGATAATATAATATAGTAAATCACATAAGAATATGAGTTCACCAAAAATTCCTTCTTTATTAAGAGATTTGCAATTCAGTACAATATATATTTTTGCGCACACAGCAGTAGAGTTTGTAGAGAACTCAACAATTATATCTTTGTGCACACAGCTAGCATGAGCCTTTCTACCCAGATGAAAACGTAGACTAACAAAGATATAAAAATTAGACTCAATATTTGATTCATCCATCCATTGTTTCATGTATCTATCCTTTCTCAACTCCTACATATTTATATTTCCAAAAGTGTACATATAGCATGGTCTCAAACCATGGTTTAAGACTCATTGTTTTTCCCTTTAACCCTTTACGATATTTAAGGGACTTTAACCTGCCCCAAAACCCCTTTGACCATCTGCGCACAACACATACAAAAAAAATTAACAAAATTATCCCAAAAAGTACCCCAGGGGTTCGTGCTCCAACAGTTGCTAATGAGTTTCCAATCCCTGCTTAACAAATAAAGCCTTCTATTGCAGAGGCCTTATCAAAGTGCCTACATTCAACTGTGGAAGAAGAACATAGCTTGAAATATTTTAATGGAGGAATGGAGAATAACTTAGAGAATCAAATATCGTCCCTAAATACCTAATCATCTAACAAGACCAAAAACATGTAGAAGAAACTCTACAGTAAAACATCAATACATTTAAGCATAATGTAGAAGAAAAAATTTAGTGATTCCTGGTTGACCAATTAAATAAATTATTTAATATTTTATTCAGTGTAAAACATAACCTTTTTTAGGGATATCAGGGAGGTTGATACCCAACCTAGCCATTCCAAATGTCCTACGCCACCTCACATATATGAAAAAAGAATTATGTGATTATAGGAAAGGAAAAATGTATGAAACAAATTATGTCATTAACTAGAGCCAAGATCCTTTGATTAAATCTTGAAATATCAGAATTTACAAAAATATCAGGGTCTTGGCATCAAAATCCAACCCTTGTTCATTTCAATTCATCAAATATATAGAATTTACAAATAGCTAGCCACTACTATTTTTTGTGTAGTAAAATTCAATAAAAATCATAAAAATAAGCTAAATATGAATTGGTTGCAATATGTATTGATCTAATATTGTTGGTATTAAATACCTTGGATCTAGAATGACCATATACTATTGGTTCTTGCTTGAAATATGAGATTCAATTGCTTTTGATCACCCTCTGTGTTTTGATTCCTAGAAATATTGGATCTAGTTTTCATCTATTCCATTTGAAACTTGAGAAGTTATTTAACCTTTTGATTCTACTCTTATAATATTGGGATTAGTTTACTTGGCTTCCATATTATCTTTTGTTAAATCTTTTTGTGCTTTAGGATTAGGATCTGATTTTAATTTCATTTCTCTCTGCCATCCTCCAGCTAATCTATTGAAGTGGTGAAAATAGGGGAATTCAAACCTTATCTGCCTACTTAGAAAACATAAATTGGATTTGAATCATTGATTGTTGATTTGGATGCTTGAATCCTACATTTGAAACCTGATAAGATACTTTGAAATTTGCAAAAAAACTCTGACTCGTGATTTTATGCAAGTAGAAACATGTCTACTTATTAGGTTCCCGGAAATATGAGGTTGTTGAAGTTATTTCTTTTCAAGCAAACTATTAACTGCCCTCTTATTATGCTGCTGATCATAATCATTTAGAAAATAATTTCATGTGGTAAAGGCAGATCATGTGGTTTTATAGCCTTTCGAATTCCTTTTGATATTCTTGTATACATTTATGAAGATATAGATCCTCCAAACAACTCATATAACCAAACGATTCTATATTGGCTACGACACCTCCAAGTGGTATATGAGCGATGAATGTAATTCTATGATTTTGGCATACCTTCACTAGTTACTTTCTCTAGATTAGGGATGTGTCTTAATTTGATTAACACTAGGATTTTTATTTTAGTAATTTAGGGAATCTTAAAAGAAAAATATCATAATTTTTTATCCCAATTCTTCAATCCTTAACATATATTGGTTCTCTTTTGCATTATATCAAGGCCTTATTTATCCAAACTGACTTTGAAACCATTATCAAATTTTATCTCTGCAAGTGTATTTACAATCAATTTCTCTTCAAATGTTTTTCCTTTCATTCTTTTTCATTTGAAATGTACAAGGAATCCCACTGCCGACAAATATTCTTGGTTTTTATCTTAATAATGGAATTTCAAACAATTAAACTTGGTCTTATAGAAATAAAAATATGCTATCCAAGTTCAATATATAACTATGGAACCTAATTTTAACTATGAAGAATATTGGACAAATCCGTCTCACAAGGGACGCATTTTTCTCTTTGATCTTTTAAAGATTTTGTTGGTCTTGATCATGCTAATGTAAGTCCTCTACAAACAACCGATTATTTTCTTTTGAGATTGAAACACATAGGTCCTTCAAGGTTCTAACCTTTGTTCCATTTCTGAACTTGAAATAAGTGATACACAAAAATATGATCTACGGATAAATCAAATTCCTTAAATGTGGTGTTATGCATTTAGAAAAACATATCAAATACTTTTCTCTCACATTCTCTAAGAATAAATAGACACATAGAAATATAGAATCACCAACCTCCGATCCACGCACTTCCTATTCTCTTTCTGTCACTTTTGTTGTAGCTTCCAATCCAACTTAGATGGCCATATTAGTTCCTGCAAGTATAAATAGTAAACAGAAAAGAGATTGCAATATAGAGGTGCCTATTTATATTAATCAGTTAAATCAATTGAACATCAAACATATATATAATTTAAGAGTCCATTACATGAGAAATAGAAACATGAATAGATACATATATGGAAAAATTAACAACAATATTTATTAAAGAGTAGAAGGGGGAGGTTACAACCAATGATCGATTCGATGTCACCAGCTCCAACATCATCTCAACCTCATTACAATCAACATCTCACCAGCAAAATATCACTTCTATCACTCTCTCAATTGAGAATCCAACAACATTTCTTTACCAAAATTCTTCGTTCCCTAGCACTAGGATATGTGCTCAATTTATAGGCCAATTGATGGTAGTTTCTTAATCAATTACTTTGTAATAATAGGCAAGACATGTTCCCAAGCTTAGAGGTGTTATATGGACACATGGATTCAAATTTTGACACATATAGACTCTTCTAGAAGGCACCAACCATATGGAGATTCCGGAACAATGAGAACTTCGCTCCCATTTGACCATCGCACTCTTGAATATCGGGAACTACATTGTATTGCACCCTTGCATGGAGGAAGCTACATATGCAACGCAGTTAGTCCTTTGAGAGGCAACGTTGGTGAGTTCATAAGTGATATAACATATACTTCAAACCTTGGAAATCTTGCAATAAAATTCATGAGTGATTTGTTCTTATCTTAGGGCATGTAGCAACTAAAATGATAGGGGATGATAGACCCTATTTCATTGGTCCTGGGGATGATGTCCATTTTGACCAGGTCATGGTGGATGATGCCCAAATTGACCTATAACAGTTTCCCCATAAAGCATGAAGTGAGAATAATAGCAATATTTTTGAATGAGATGCTTTACGACACGATGGGCTGGAACAGAAGTGGAGTGGTGACCTACATAAATATTACAATGTATTACATCATGATAGTTTCATCTTGATCACGAATTATTGAGGGAGACATTTCCATACTCAACACATAAACTATTTATTAACATGTACATAGTGCAGAAATTCGTCTACATTCGAATGTTTCCCAATACAGACATGCCTATAGATGTAGGCCCATGTTCAGATGACGATTTGTATTTAAGGTCACATATAGATGATGTGTACAAAAATCCTGAAATCACAGCCCAGATGGCTGAAACTATATCGAGGGTATTCTTATCTCATTCACTCAATCGTTCAGGTACAAGTCTAGCCATGCGAATATATGATTTATAGGTAGACATGGTAAGACATCATTTTATTACTAGCTAATGATGTGAGATGTTAACAAAAGTGAGAGAAAAACAATTGATTTTAACGGCTCTCAAGGTACTGCAGCGCATTTTGTAAGGCATGAATATATGATTTGATGTCGAACGCCAAAAAACATCTTTCAGTCAAAGGTACAGAAGCGAGGATATTATCGATGCTGTAACAAGGATCATGGTACCAGAAGATGATGTTTCTAAGTAAACTTCCCAGATGATGATTTCATTTCAACAAGAAGCCACTTTATCGTGAAATGAGAGTTACTGATTTTAGAGACAAAATCTGACTTCATATAGCAATGTTCAGGGATGACTATCATGAAAATGAAGTTTTATGAGTATTGTAGAATGATGAGTAGTCACTTGATGACTTCTCTTAAACATATTAATGAAACCTAGATGAGTTGGAAAAATTTACCCAAAAGCGAAGTGAAGGTGTTATGAACCATAGGTATGAATGAACTGTCAAGAATATTATTGAACCCAAATAGTCACGATGATGGAGTGAAGTTTCATGTTCAAGAGTAACCTGCTACCCTAAAAGTTCTGTTCACTTTCCCAACTTTTCCCCGGTCATTTTTCAACCAGTACCTCTTTATTTTTTAACAATATTGAGGAGGATAACATATTATTGATCCATAATTCAACCCTTTTGGCAAATAATGTATTGTTATTTAATAATTTAATGAGTCTAGCAATGATTGAAACTTGATTCTTTCCATGATTGACAAGCCTGTCTCTATTTTATGTTTTAACGAGCTTAATGGAAGTAACAACCCGGTCCTTTTTCATATTTAAAGAGTTTGAAAAAGAGGATAAAATAAAATTCCATAAGTAATTTTTCGTAAATTTATCACTTAGATCCGACAAAGACTAAAATAATACCTGAGAGAAACTCCTAGCTATGTTCGACTAAGGTTTTCCTTTTTCATAAATAATCTATCTCGGTCCAAAAAAGGGTTAAACTTATAATGAGTAGATATCAATTCATTTACTTTTACGATCTCGGAAAAACAAGTGCTCGACAATCTTTTCACATTATCAAAGTCTTAAAAGAGCTAAAAGAAGACTTCATGGATTCCTTTTTCACTGTTATCAAAGCTCAAGAAAGAGATAAAAGTGCGCTTCAAGTCCTTTTTAATTTTTATCAAAGCTATAAAAATAAGGATAAAAGTATGCTTTGTGGTCAAATAATTATTGAAATAAATGTGCATGACCAATCCGCTATATCAGTTGCAAACCTGTTGAGAAAAGCATAAAATGGATTAAAAATACTTGTTTCATGATAAAAATTGAATAATTTCAGAGTCACAACAATAAATATGATTTTCAAATAATCAAATGACTAATTAAAAGAGTTTTACTATTCATTTTTGCCATTTGAAAGTTACCATTTGCATTTTGGAGCTCTGAACCTGTCTTTTTCCCCCTGAACTTCACTTGTTGATTGCAATCGATTCTATGGATTGTTTTCATCGTCGTTTGATCCAAATTGGTGCTATAAACCTCCTCTTTATTTCGATATCCATTTAATTTCATTTCATTACAATTTTTTAGGGATTTTGGTTATTGAAGTACTTCCTTCTATAAGGTATGAGGCAACAAATGGAGTTATTGGGGTTCCTTGTTCATGCATGGGATCTGAAAATTGAGGCATTTAAAATTAGGAGAAAAGTGGTTCCAATTTTAGTTGAGGATATCTATTTTTTGAAAGTCTTGTCGAGGAGAGGCTTACCCATTTCCCTCTCAAAGTCTTCTCTCAGAGGAGAGATGGTGAGAGACTATATATTGAATTATTGTAATCCAGGGGTAGAGCCTAGCAAGAATGGGAAAATAGACATCTGTGATGTTCATCCTTTGCCATTGAGTACCATCTTATTCATCATCAAAAATATTTTTGCTACCACTACACTCCATGTAGCGAACAAATATTATATGCAGTATGCGCTAGAGTGCATGGAACCAACCATTTTCAACTCGGTTGAAGTTGTACTCTCTCAAATGAAAGAAAAACTGAGCAAGGAAAAGGGAGAAAGGAAGAAAATTTTCAACTATGGTTCGATACTCATTTGTTTTCCTTAGAGAGAATTCCAATGATGTAGCCTCAGGATGTGACACTGGGTATATCTAACCCTAGAGATCCGAGGATGGAGATATGGGTGGAACTAACGGCCAGAGATGAAGGTCGATCGTTCATCGTGTTGTTGACTGCAGTCTTCATGGGGTTCAGGCAATGTATTATCGCCATTGATGACTATGAATGTGTATGCATCGATTTACAAGGAAATCCAGACTTAGATTTATCAGAAGGTGCTTAGTGGGGTGCAATCGGTAAGAATGTTTTGACCATGTCTTTTTATTTTTCTAGGGCTTATACATGTTTTTATATTTTAATGTTTTCCCAAGACTAAAATATAGTTTTAATGTAATACAGATGTGGGTCGAGTTCAACTAGTGAGAGAGCCAGAGCATGGAGGGGATGAGCAAGCAGAGAGGGTTGTTGGGAGAGCAGTCCTTCAAGATTTAGATATGGCTGAGACGCTCGCTAAGGTTCAGCAGTGCATAGAGGGGTTGAACTTTAGGATTCCAAATTGTGGGATCGAAGAGCTACCCATGCGACTGTAGCGCCACATTATTGGTGTTCCTAACCACTAGATGTGGTTACTACATAGGATAGCTAGATCAATAGCATGTTATCATGAACATCACTAGTTTAATTTTTACATGTTGCATACATTTTGAGGTCATATGACAAATGTGTCTTGGGCTCAAATTTTGTAAAAACCTATAACTATATATCTATTTGATTTAAATGTTTTGCTACGATTATTGCGAAATCCTATTCAGTTATGTGAATGTATCTTTACATGTGTTTCAAATGTATGTTTATAATATAATTTGCTAAATAATCAGTCAATGTGTTCAATTTTATGGAAATGTGTTGATATTGGACAAAATCAAAATGTCTTTCCAAAATTCGAACTCTTAGGAACATACGATGCAGTGTTGGATTTCTAACAATATAAACACTAGTATGTTTTAATACCACAAGTTGTGAGTCTAACCTTATGATGATGCAGTTAATATGAAGTTAAATGGCCTGAGGGAGGAGTTCAATCAGCACACTATACTCAATGATATCTTTTGTAGATCAACTGATACAAATCCCTTGAAAACTCACTAACTTGCCATTTAGAGCAAAAATGGCCCACGATGTAGAGGATAGATTCTACGAACTATGAATAGCACCATCAACGTACCCAACAAATGGTTTCAAATATTTAGACATCTGCAATGAAATTTAAAGCGGATAACAAACGTCAAGAAAAATCTAAAAACAAAGTAAGACAGTAAATGAAAATCAACTGCATATATATAAAATATAATACAAAAAATTACTATGCTCATGATTAAGCATAGTAAGCTTTCAGATACAACCCATTTCGGGGCTGCGCCAATGGAATTCCATCGTAATCCATGAACTCGTAGGCACCCTTAGCAAGAACTCTTTTGAAAATGTAATGGCCATGCCATAACGGCTCAAATTTCCCTGTACCTATTACATAAGTTTCCTGATCATAAAGAAGGACCAAGTCACCCTCTGAGAAAATGTGAGGCGAGACATGCTTGTCGTATTGTGCCTTTATAGATCTCTTATGCGCTTCGTTGGAAAATTGGGCTTCATAACACATTTCATCAATATGGATTAGGTTAAAAATACGTGCTTCTTCAGCAGAGATGTCAGGTAGCAAATCGATAGCAAGTTTTAACAATGGTATTTCACATTGGATTGGCAAGATAGCTTCCAAACCATCCACCAATTGAAAGGGGGTAAATCTGGTTGCGTTTCTCACCGAGGTTTGGTATGCCCACAAGGTTGAGTACAATATTAAATGCCAATTTCATTTAGGAACTCCTATCATTCATTGAAGCATTTTTTTAAGAATCCTCTTAATAGCCTCAACTTATCCACTGGATTATGGATAATAAGGAGTAGAACTATCATGTCACAGTCCTAATTTTGGATTCAACTCGTTCATCATATGATTACAAATATGTGAAGCATGATCTATGACTATAGCCTTCTTGACCCCAAACTATGAAATGACATGATTAAAGAAAAACAATCCAGTTGTTTTTCCTATGTTATTAAATGTAGGAATCCCTTCGGCCCATTTGGTGAAGTAGTATACTATGATAATAATATAACCATGCCCCCACAGACGAGCGACAGTTAGAGGTCATGAATTCAATACCCCATTTCGAAAGTGGTCCCACACAGACAACAAGATGCATTGGCACTGGTGGTTTGTGTATTTTATGATCAAATATCTGGCATGCATGACAAATTCTAATCGCGAGGATGTAGTCGCGAAATATGATAGGTAAAAACTAATTGCAGCAGAGTACCTTTTGCGCGGTAGCATATCGAGAAAAGTGTCCACCACAAGCCCCAAAATGAAAATCATTTAAAACTTTTTTGGCCTCGTCATGAGTGAGGCACCTTCTTAAAATTTTATAGGCACCATGACGAGAAAGTGTATCTCTGACGATCAAATAATATTTGGCTTGGTATCGAATATGTCACTGGCTAGATCGAGAGGTATTAGGCCGAAAAGTCTGGGTCAGGAGATAAATGATAAAATCCCCATACCAAGGATCAGATGATCCAATCAGAAATAGAAACTCATAAAGAATAAATGGTTCTGACGTAGTGGCAGTACTATCAGAGGGAAGGTCACATAGTATCTCAGCTAAAATTAAAGACTTATTTGACTTGGATATGATGAATTCTAAATCACATTCCTGCAAAATGAAAATCCATTTTGAATATCTTTCCCCCAACAATTGACGTGATAAAATTTAAGTCATGGTGTTGCAAGCTAAAATGAAAATGGGCTTCCGGTACATGATATAGTGGCGAAATATTTGGATAGCCTGAACAACCGCCAAGGCAAGCTTTTCTACATACGAATACTTTACTTCCATATCATTGAGATTATGACTCAAATAATATATCATATGTTCTATCCCATTTTCTACTTAGACCAATACCATAGAAATGGTCGTATTAGCCACGATGATATATAAGAAATAATCAATCTGATAAGTGGGGGGATACATTAATGATGCCCGAACAAGAGTATCCTTGACAACATCAAAATAATCTTACACAACTTGGTCCCAATGGAAGAGAATCCCCTTTTTCAAGAGCCGAGTAAATCCTTCAGCTATTTCGGCATAGTTAGGTATGAACCTTCTTACGAATTTAGCCTTTCCTTGAAGTTCCTGTAACTAAAGAAAATTTGATGGTGCAGGCAAATCAAGAATGGCTTGGACCTTCAATTGGTATTCGAATTCCTTCCTTTGAGATGACGAATCTTAGCAAATGACTAGAACCAACACAAAACACACATTTATGTGGGTTTAAGTGTATTTTTTAGTGTTGACAGCGTAAAAAGATAGCTCTCAAATGCATCAGGTGATTAGTCCGATTTCATGAATGCGTGGGAAAATCATCTATATAGGGTTGAACAATGTCATTGATTTCATTGAAAGCATAATCCATTGCTCTCTAAAAAGTTTCCCCAACATTCTTTAAACCAAACGGGAGTTTCTGGTAAGCGAATATGCCCCAGGGAGAGATGAATGTTGTCTTATATTGGTCCTCTAGGAAGATAATTATTTGATTGTAGGTGGAAAATCCATTCATGAACGAAAATATTTTTCATCCAGCACAATCGTCAATAATATTGTCGATAAAGGGAGTAGTATAGTTGTCTTTTGGTCATGCAACATTGACATCCCAATAATCGACACACACTATGATGGTTCCTTGTTTTTTCATGACATGGATGACATTGGAAACCCACTGAGTCAGCGAAACAGGATAAATGAAACCAGCACGCAAAATTTTTTCAACTTCTACTTTAATGCCAGCAACGTTCTTTGGATGAACATGATGAAGGCATTGACGTATCTGTTTGACACTGGGCTACATGTTAATTGTGTGGTCAATGATACTAGTATCTATGCTTGACATTTCCATGTAAGACTAAGAAAATACATCACGAAATTCATGAAAGAGAGAGTGACATGTTTCAAGTTCTGATGGAGAATAAGACACGTCGACATAAATGTTTTCTACAATGCTAGGTTTGGTCAAAATATCGATAGAAATGGGTTCTTCAACATTTGATAAATTTCTTTCGGAAGCTATTACATTAATAGGAAAAGATTTCGAAAAGAAATTTTTTATCGATGGGTGGTATATTTTTCTAAGATTATCTTCTTCATAATCTAGAATATGGGAAAAATGATGATGATCTTCCCATGGTTATCCTTCTAACATCATTGTTTCCAGAATATTCTCATCTGTCAAGAAAGCTGAGGAAAAAGGATCAAATGGAGTACGAAGATCTAACGAATTATCAACCTAAATGACCGATGATGATGAATTCAGATTTGCCACCTAAGCCATATATATTGATTTCTCTCCCAGATCAATTAGGTTGGGCAACAGAAACTCATCCAACATCACAACTTCAGAATCGCCCATACTCTTCCTTAAGCGAGATGGAGTGGAAGAGATCATCTAGCAGGTCATTATGCTTGCAATTTCTGCTGACGTCGCAGACGGTGGTAATGCAAAGGTTTCCATGAGAGTGGAATCCTTTAAGGGTCCTACACCAACGTTCTGAAATTCAAGTTGGGGTGCGTGAACTAACGGAACATTTCCAGTTACCTAGGAACTGGAGGCAAAGAAGGATAGCTGATAAATGACTGTGATGACACCTTTATGTGGAAAGGAAATCATTCTAAAATATGTACAAAAAATCGCATTCATAGCATATACCCATGGCCTTCTGAGTAAAATATTGTAGTAAGGGGTTTCATCAATGACCTCAACTTAACCATTCACTATTATTCCCCCTAGTTCAACATGCAGGCTATTAATAATACCACAAGGCTTTTATGTATGTTCGTCGAAAGATTTCAACGTCATTGGTGCTTGAGATAGGCACGGTGAGCCAAGTGAATTCCAACAGTTTAGAGACATAATGCACGTAGATGCTCCCTCATCAATAATAGTACGATGAAAAAGGTGATTGAGAAAATTTACTTGGATGGAGAATGCCAATTCTTTTGGTTATTGTGGCACATATCCTGTATCATTAAAGACTATGAAATTAGAATTTGTTGGATCAATTCCACCGATTTCCTACAATAATGCCTGCTTCTTGGAGGGACAATTTTGTAGCACCTTAAGCACTAACATAGCTGAAGGGGATTGAGCCAAATCTTCAACTATATTATAATTTTGAGAAGCTCTAGCTCGAGGATTAAATGTCGATTTATGAATGACTCCCTTTGGTGGCTTAATTGTCAATTCAAGAATAACAGGTTGCAGTATTGATTGCGTAGACGGATTCGTGGGCGAGGTAGTAGATTGATTAGTAGCTTGACTATATAATATTTATTATGTGTTAACTCCAAAACATCTATTGATGGCCTCGTGACAGACAACATAACCATTTGTGAACTAGAAGCTGGATCAGTAGCAACCAAATTTTTGTTCGGATTCCAAAATGGATCTATTAACACAGCTGGCATGTGTGAGGTCTTAACCATTTTTCAGACTTTAGCGCGGTGAGGAAAATCATAAAAAAAGTGTTCATCATTACAGATTATGCAAGGGTAACGAGGTTTCCGAATTTTAGATGATTGATTCGATTATCTTTCCTACAAGGTAGAAGTTTTCTTTTTTTTTTGTTTTCCCTTTTTCTTACTTCTGGGTTGCTTGTAACTTTCTCCCTTATAATATCACATAGCATGGATTTCGAAAGAAGGCATAGGATCAGATGCAGTAGAATTATGTGCTTGCAGTACCGATCATACCATCTCCGACATGAGATTCCTTTGATGGAGGAGGAACAGTAAAATTAGATCTTGGCACGCTGGGGATTTTCTCATACAGTGTGCGAGACTGAGTGTAAATCAAGTCTCAATATTGGGCACAAGCAATGAAATGCTCTTCAGTGATGACGCTACCCTTAGCTACATCCTCTGTTATAGATGGTAACAAGGACTTAATGAACCTCTCAAATAGGAGTTGATGAGGAACAAATGTCTTAACCATTCTACAAAGATGATAGCACTCATGAATATGATAAGAAATGTGAGTAGAATTAGTTTATTTAAAATTATTCAAGAGTTCTGTTCTAGTCTCATATCATATGGGTAACTGGAAGTGCATCAAAAAAATAGTAGCTAGGGTAGTGAAATTATCAAAAGTAGCTTCCAATCCAACTTAGATCACTAGATTATTTCCTAAGTATAAACACTAAAAACCAAATAGATTGCAATATGCAGATGCATATTTATCTTAATTAGTTAAATCGATTGAAAATGAAACATATATATATAATTTACATGAGAAATAGAAACATAAATAGATACATATATGGGAAAAAGAACAACAATATTTATTAAAGGGTATAAGGGGGAGGTTACAACCACTGATCGATTTGATTTCACCAACTCCAACATCATTCTAGCCTCATGACAATCAACATCTCACCACCAACATATCACTTCTATCACTCTCTCAATTGAGAATCCAACAAAATTTCTTTACAAAAGTATTCCTTCCCTAGCACTAGGATTTGTGCTCAATTTATAGGGCAACTGAAGGTAGTTTCTCAATCAATGACTTTCTAATAATAGGAAATACATGTTCCCAAGCTCATAGGTGTTATATAGACACATGGATTCAAATTTTGACACATATGGACCCTTCTAGAAGGCGCTGGCCATGTGGCGATTTCGGAAAAATGAGAATTTTGGTCCCATTTAACTAATGAAATCTTGAATATAGAGAAGTGCATTGTAGTGTACCCTTGAATGGAGGAAGCTTCATATGAAACGTCATTAGTCCCTTGAGAGTCAACGTTGGTGAGCTCATAAGTGATATAACATATACTTCAAACCTCAGAAATCTTGCAATAGAAGTCATGAATGATTTGTTCTTGTCTTAGGGCAGGTAGCAACTAAAATGATAGGGGATGATAGAACCTATTTCATTGGTCCTACGAATGATGTCCAGTTTGATCAGGTTATGGGGGATGATGCCCAAATTTACCTATAATATCTGCCCCCTAAAGCATGAAGTCAGAATAATAACAATATTTTTTGAATGAAATGCTTTACGATGTGAAGGTCTGGAACTGAAGCAGAGTGACAACCTGCATCAATATTGCAATAGATTACATGATGATATTTTCATCTTCATCACAAATTTTTAAGGGAGGCATTCAAATGCTCAGCACATAAACTTTATAATAACATGTACATAGTGCAGAAAGTCGTCTACATTGGAATGTTGTCCAATATAGACATGCCTATAGATATAGGCCCATGTTAAAATGATGATCTGTATGTAAGGTCACCATACATATGATGTGTACAAAAATCCTAAAATTGCAGCCTAGATGGCTGAAACTAGATTTGGGATCTTGTTTTCTCGTTCACTCGATCGTTCGGGTACAAGCCTAGCCATTTGAATATATGATTTGTAGTTGATCATGGTAAGACATAGTTTGATTACCAGCTAATAATGTGAGATGTTAAGAAATGTGAGAGAAAAAACATGATTTTAATTCCCATCAAGTTACTGTAGTAAATTTCGTAAGGCGTGAATAGATGATTTGATGTCGAACGCGAAACAAAATATTTTCATCAAAGGTCAGGAAGCGAGGATCTTATTAATGATGTAACAAGCCTCATGGTACTGCAAGATGATGTTTCTAAGTAAAATTCTTGGACGATGATTTGATATTGACAGGAAGAAACTTTATCGCGAAACGGGAGCTACTGATTTCAGAGAAAAAATGTGACTTGACATAGCAATGTTCATGGATGACTATCATAAAAATGAAGTTTTATGAGTATTGCAGAAGGAGGAACATTCATTGGATGACTTATCTTGAACATGTCGATGACACTGAGATGAGTTGGCAAAATTGACCCAAAATCAAAGTGAAGGTATGATGAACCATAGGTATGATTGAACCATCAAGAAGATTACCCAACCCAAACAATCACAATGATGGAGTGAACTGTCATGTTCAAGAGTGACCCGCTACCGTAAAATTTCTATTCACTTTCCGAAATTTTCCACGGTCATTTGTTTACTAGTACCTCTTTATTTTTTAAGAAGCTTGAGGAGGATAACATATTCTTGATCTATAATTCAACCCTTCGAGCGAATAATGTATTGGTGTTTAATAATTTAACAAGTCTAGCAATGAATGAAACTCGATTATTTCCATGATCGAAAAGCCCATCGTTATTTTATGTTTTAACGAGCCTAACGACAGTGACAACCCGGTCCTTTTTCATATTTAGAGAGTTTGAAAAAGAGGGCAAAAGAAAACTCCATAAGTACTTTTTCGTAAATTTATTGCTCAGATCTGAAAAAGGGTTAAACTTATACTAAATAGATATCAATTCATTTACTTTTACAAGCTCAAAAAGAAAAGTGCTCGACAATATTTTCACATTATCGGAGTCTGAAAAGAGCTAAAAGAAGACTCCAGGGGTTCCTTTTTCACTCTTATGGAAGCTTGAAAAAGAGATAGAAGTGTGCTTCAAGTCCTTTTTCATTTTTATCAAAGCTTGAAAAATAAGGATAAAAGTATGCTTTGTCGTCAAATCATTCTTGAAATAAATGTGCATGACTAATCTATTCATTTGTTGCAAACCTGTTCAGAACAACATTAAATGCATTAAAAATACCCGTTTCGTGATGAAAACCGAATAAAACTATAGTCACAGCCATAAATATGATTTGAAATAATCAAATGACTAATCAAAAGAGTTTTGCTATTCTTTTTTACCATTTTAAAGTTACCATTTTCATTTTGGAGCTCTGAACTTGTTTTTGTCCCGAACTTCAGTTGTTGATTACGACCGATTTTATGGGCATTTTTCATCATTGTTTGATCCAAGTTGGTGCCATAAACCCTCTCTTTCTTTCAGTAGTCATTTCATTTCATTTCATTTCATTTCATTGTAATTTTTTAGGGATTTGGGCCCCTTAGGGTAAATTATTTTTCAAAAGATGGCATTGCACCCTTGGGCCTCGAAAACTACGTTGGAATGTAACTCAAAATGAAGCTCATGTGCAAATGGAATGCATTGTTTATTGAATAAGACTACGTTGGGTGCAATTCACATTTATTATTCTTGCATTGTACCCGAATTTTGCCTATTTTTTGCATGAAAATGGTCGTAATGAGTCGTATGGTTATGTTTCAGGGATTCATCGGACTAGAATGACAATTACTTGGAGAGAAAGAGAGCATGAAGAATAAAACATGATTTCCCTTAATGATCCAAGTGTCATAAGAGCCCTCCGGGATTGTGGGTTATTGAAGTACATCTGTTTATCAGCTATGAGGAAATTAATGTAACTGTTGGAGTTCCTTGTCCGTGCATGGGATCCGGAAATTGAAGCATTTCTCAGTAGGAAAAAAAGTTGTCCCAATTTCAGTGGAGGACATTTATTTTCCGATAGGTTTGTAGAGGAGAGGCCTACCCATTTCTCTCTGAGTGTCTGATCTCGGTGGAGAGATAGTGAGAGACTATATTTTGCAGTATTTCTATTGAGGGGAAGAGCCTAGGAAGGATGGGAAAATAAAAATCCGTGAAGTTTGTGATTTTCCATTGAGAACCGTCTTATTCATGATTGCAGAGATTTTTAATACTGCTACGCTACATGTAGTGAACACATCTTATATGCAGTATATGCTAGAGTGCATGGAATCAACAGTTTTCAACTGGGTTGAAGTTGTACTGTCTCAAATGAAAGAAAAAATGAGCAAGGAAAAGAGAGGAAGGAAGAACAATTTTAACTATGGTTCAATCCTCATTTCTTTTGCCTTAGAGCGGAATCCATTGATGTAGCCTCAACATATGATGCTTGGTATATCTAACCCTAGAGATGTGAGGATGTAGTGATGGTTAGAACTGATGGATACACATGCAGGCCAATCGTCCATCATGTTCTTGACTGCATTCTTCACCTGGCTCAGGCGACAGACTATCGCCATCGATGAGTATACATATATAGGCGTCAATTTCCAAGGAGATCCAGACTTAGCTTTACCAGAAGGTGCTCACTGGGGCGAAATCAGTAAGAATATCTTGACCATGTTTTTCAAATTTTCTAGGGTTTATACATTTTTTTATATTTTAATATTTTCCCAAGACTAAAATAGAGTTTTAATGTAATGCATATGTGAGTCGAATTCCACGAGTGGGAGAGCCAGAGCATGGAGCGGATGAGCTAGTAGAGAGGGTTGTCGGGAGATCATTCCTTTAGGATTTATATATGGTTGAGACTCTTGCTAAGCTTCGACAACACATAGAGGGGTTGACCTTCGAGATTTCGGGTTTCCGGATCGAAGAGTTATCCATGTGACTGTAGTGCCGCAATATTGGTGTTCCTAACCGCTGAATGCAGTTACTGCTCAGGATATCTAGATCGATAACATGTTACCATGAGAATCACTAGTTTACTTTTGATATGTTGCATACATTTTGAGTTCAAATGACCAATGCGCCTAGGGCAAAATTTTTGTAAAAACCTATAACTATCTATCTATTTGATTTCAATGTTTTCCTATGTTTATTGTGTAATCGTATTCAATTATGTGAATGTATCTTTACATGCATTGAAAATACCTGTTTATAACATAATTCACTAAAGAATCAGTCAATGTGTTCAAGTCTCTAGAAATCTGTTGATGTTGAATAAAATCAAAATGCCTTTCCAAAAGTCGAACTCTTAGGAAAATACGATGTAGTGTTCGATTTCTAACTATATAAACACTAGTAATTTGTATTACCACAAGTTGTGAGTCTAACCTTATAATGATGTGGTTCATACCAAATGAAATGGCATCAGGGAGAAGTTCGATCAATGCACTATACTCAGCGATATTTTTTGTAGATCGAACGACACAAACCACTTTAAAACTCACTAACTAGTTGTTCAGATCGAAAATGGCCCACGCTGCAGAGGATAGATTCTATGTCCTACAAATAGCACCATCATCATACCCAATAAATGGTTCCAAAGATTCAGACATCTGTGATGAAATGTAAAGCATATTACTAACATCAAGAAAACTGTAAAAAAAAACTAAGATAGTAAATGCAAATCAACGTCATATATACAATATAATACAAAACATTACTACACTCATGATTAATCGTAGTAGCATTTCAAATACAACCCATTCTGGGTTGCGCCAATGGAATTCCATTGTAATCTACCAACTCGTAGGCACCCTTAGCAAGAAATATTTCGACAATATAGGGGCGATGCCATAATGGCTCAAATTTCCCTGTACCTATTACATCAGCTTCTTGATCACAAAGAAGGACCAAGTCATCGTCTAAGAAAATGTGAGGCTGGACATGCTTGTCGTATTGCGCCTTTATACGTCTTTTATACGCTTCATTGGCCAATTGGGCTTCACCATGCATTTATTCAAGATGGATGAGGTTAAAAAGACATGCTTCTTTAGCAGAGGTGTCAGGTAACAAGTTGATTTCAAGTTTTAACGAAGATATTTCACATTGGATTGGCAAGGTATCTTCCAGACCATACACCAATTGAAAAAGGGTAAATCTGGTTGTGTTTCTCACCGATGTTCGGTACACCCAAAAGGCTTAGTACATGATTAAAAGCCAATTTCGTTTACTAAATCCTATCATTTGTTGAAGCATTCATTTAAGAATGTTGTTAATAGCCTCAACTTGTCCATTTGATTGTGGATAACAAGGAGTAGAACTATCATGTGATAGTCCTAATTTGGCAGTCAACTCATTCATCATATGATTATGAAGATGACAACCTGATCTGTGACTATATCCTATGGGACCCTAAACCGTGCAATGAAATGATTAAAGAAAAATAATGCAGTTGTTTGTCCTGTGTTCTTGAATGTAGGCATCGCTTTAGCCCATTTGGTGTAGTATTATACTATGACAATAATATAACCATGCCCCCAAGATGAGTAAGGATTATAGGTCATGACGTCAATGCCCCATTTTGAAAATGGTCCCACAGAGACAACAAGATGCATTGACACTGGCGCTTTGCAGATTTTATGATCAAATATCTGTCATGCATGACAACTTCTAACCGGGAGGATGCAGTTTCCAAATATGGTAGGCCAAAATTAATTGGCACAGAGTATATTCTGCACAATAGTGTATCCAGACATACATAAGTTAACAGGGATTCCCTTCATGTCAGTATAATCCCAGGAAAAATATTCCTGATGATTTTGAAGGACTTTTAAAATCTATTTTGTCTGGGATTCAGACAGATTGGGGTTCATATTGAGTTTTTTCCCTAGTTCAATTTCAATTGGAATACTATCATGGGATAAAGTTATAGGAATGTCTTCAATCTCATCCTATAGTTCAATATTTTTCCGTGTCTCATAGCTCATAGAGGATTCTAAATCTAGCGAATAGAACTGGAAACATAATCAGAATCATTAATAAAAGTGTTAATAGTATCATCCTTGGTTTCTATTTTGAATTGCAGGGCCTACCCAATAGTGAGAAGTGGTCTAAATTCTTTGTTTTTAGGTTCAGGATCTTATATTGGTAGAGGCTTCTGACTGGTTAATAGTTTTTCAGATGGTCTAGGTTCCGCAAGAGGGTACATAGTAACATTCTTTGTAACCATCCCATTTGATATGATCATATGCCTAGATCGGCACCCTATGTAAGCATCTGTAGTTATGAGCCAAGTTCTTCCCAAAATCAATGGATGACCACCAACTGAGGATCTTGTCTATAATACAAGGACTTCCATAGGGTAGTGCCATGAATCCACCGAAATAGTCACATCGTCTAGCTTCCCTAATGGTTTAATTGTAGACCTATCTTCTAGTTCCAAGATAGTAAGGGTTGGCTTAATATTTCTGAGACCTAATGTGTTCATTGTTTCGGAGGTAATGTTATTGGTGGTAATGCCCAAATCCACCAGTACATTTGAGATCTCAACCCCATTTATTTGTACTATTATAATTGGGTTTCTCAGGTCTCCATATTTCATAGGCACAGTCTTTCCTAGCATAATATCAGACAGTCTACCCATCACATGAATAGTTAACAGATGCCTTGGTTTTTCCAAAGTTTCTTAGAGTAGTAATCTTTGAGAGTTTTGGCATATATAGGTACATCCCTCATAGCCTATAGCTGGGGTATTTTGACAAAGAGATTTTAAAATTCCCCTTGGAAATCAAACTCTGCTTGAGGGTTTGGTTTATTCAAGGTCAATATTTCAGGATATGGTGGAGAAGTTGGATGACCCTGATTAAGAATAGATTGGGGAGGTGTATGATTTGTTATATTTTGGTCTAATTTATCCCCAAAAATCCTCTTTTCTGGTCCTATAACTTCATTGTCAATCTGTTCTATAATAATAGGTGAAGTGGGAGCATTTACTACCCACCCAGATCGTAAGTTTATTTTGTTAAGTCCCGCGGTAGAAATGCTATAAGATGGAAGGTTACGAGTATCTGTTTTTTGGAACCCTTCATTATTAGGATTTGGATTGGGCTAGATAGGAAGCTGGGGTTTAAGGGTTGGATTTCCAGGAGGTACATTAGAGGGTAACTGAAGTTGTTGTTGAGGCATCGATTGGATAAATTACAGAGTAGGAGAGGGTCCATTCCAGTTCTAATTCCACGAAGGATTCAAACTAGTCTGGGGAACCCATTGTCACCAAGGGGGGTATTTATATTGAGACCACATAGATGAGAAATGTGTAAACTGGCAACCCATATTAAAATTATTGAAATACGTGGATGGGTCCTGAAACATACCTGGATTCATAACTGGTGGTTGAGGATGCCATGGATTTTTTGGCCCCATAAAGTACAACTTTTCTACCACATTTTCCTCACTTCCCCTTGAAAAAATGCCCTCAGTCCAGGCAAGGAAGGACATGAGTTGGTTGCATAATTCTTTTCACAGATTGCGCAAGATTCCACTGTGTTTAATGGAAATTCTTTCAAAAGATGCTTCTTTCTGCACCATGGGAAGAATATAGCCATAGTCTTCTCCAAATCTATATTTTATGTTTTTCTTGTAGATTGTCCATCTAGGAAAATAACATGCCCAAGATATGAGTCCTTAGGTTATCCAGTAGGTTTCCAATTTTTTCCTTTGTAACCCCTCCACCAGAAGTCTTTAATGACTGAATTCCTTGTCCACTCCTTGCAATCCCCCATGAACAGTGAATGCAATAGTCACAGATGGTGTCAAAGTCTTCTTTTCAAATGTCCCCCTTTCCTACTATGTTAAGAAGTTGCAGGGAATCTTCCCTAAGTGCTTGAAGAAGAGTAATCTTCAAAATATCCTTATCCAAGTCACTATGGCCTGATATTTGCAATATATATTTGAATCGTTCCACATAGTCTTCCATGTTCTCATCCTCTTTCTGTACAAGCTTAAATATTTCCTCCTTAATGTCATGGGATTTACAGTAATCTTGGTATTTTCCCAAAAAGCCCTCTTTCACCCACTCCCATGAGTAAATAGTTCTCCCTCCTAGACCCATGAACCATCGCAGGGCTTTTCCTTTTAATGTAGCAGGAAATATTTTTAGTTTCTGAGCGTCAAAGATATAATCATACCCTCGATAGAAAATGTAAAATTCAAAGAGGAATGTATCAGGGTCTTCCAAAGAAAACCCATGAAAATTAGGTAAAGATGTTAAAGGAATGGGCTTCATTCGAGCATCACCTATAATGTTTCCAATTGGAAAATCAATAGAAGAACTTACAGGTGCCTTAAATGTTCTCCAATACTCACCTAGGATTTCAACTGATTCTATGGCTAGTACTTGGGATGATTCAATTGTATAAGGTTTCACCGCACTTCGTTGGTCCCTTGGTGATGCAAATTCCTTCAAGAAATCTCTTTCAAAATCAAAATTTCTTAATTCAACTGTAAGAGGCTTCACAACACTCCCATTGTCTCATGGTGATACCAACCCTTTCGGAGGTTCTTTTTCCCAATTGGAATTACTTAGTTCTTATGACCCTCTACTTGCTATCTCTTCCCCTTCTACTGACAGCAAGGATGTCTCCTCCACTGATACCTTATTTATTTCTTCTTCCGTTGTCGAAATAACTTCCTCTAGTACCATGGATGGCACTGGCTATTCAACTAAGTTCCCTTTGGACTTTGTCTGAATCCTTACCCTGACAGCAGCATGAGAGGATGCTTCGGATTTATCCCTTTCGATGATATCCTGGATATAGGTCTTCCTTCCCAGATACTTTCCTTTCTTTGGGGTTCTTCCTCTACCATTCTTATTCAGATCTTTGTTCATAAAATTGGTGAGAAAAATTCATAAAAATAGCAAAAGCGCTCAAGATCCAGAGTAGGAAAGATATCTTCCTTCCGAGGACGAGAGAGTTTGTTAAAAACAGAAAATCGAATAAACTAAAAATAAAATCAAAGTTCAGGATCTGAGGTAGGGTAATCAAATACCCTCCCTAGGACGAGAAGTTGGCCATTTTTAGAAAAATAATCAAAAGAAGAAAATTTGGAAACTATGCTTAGGACTCAGAGCAGGGTAACAAATACCTTCCCTAAGATGACATATCAGTCTTAATGAAAAAAAAACGAGAGATAACATACTAAACTTGGGACTCGGAGCAGGGCAATGGATGCCCTCCCCGAGATGAGAGATCAATTCTAAAGAAAACAATAAAAGGCAGAAAAACACATAACACTACGATCGGAACATGAAGTAAGGCAATAAATTCCCTCCCCAAGATGAGAGATTGAACCTTAGATCAATTTCAGATTGTGTCCTTGCACCTTGTTAGCCTTCCCCAGAAACGGTGCCAAAATGTTGGTGTCCAGATGTGAACAATATTCAAACACTTTTTCCACATAAATTATCAACCCGAGGGCATTATTTATTTCAAGACTAACGTGCACAATATATACAAGAGCAATCACACAACCTGCTATTGGATCACAAGCTTAAATCAATGAACATACAAAGTACTGTAATAGTAATTAAAATGGATTGCAGAATTAAAAAGGTATTCACAAAAATTGCAGAGATATACTGAACAACAGTTATAAAACCAAACTAACATATAAAGTCAACAAAAAGAAAGATAACCCAACACCTAATCAGAAGAGTGGGCCCAACTCTCTGATCAAGGTTGTGGAAAACTCACAATGTTATAGGTAAAACAGGAGAGTGTTGTGCATTCAATTAATTGGAAAATACTTCTGTTACAAAATCTATATATGCTTTCTTAACCTTGATTCATAGCTCGCGGGCCCTCTTTATTCCACTGTTCAGGAAATCGCATATTTCCTTTAACTACTACATATCTACAATTATACAATTCGTTACAACAACCTAGTTGCCAAAAGGAAACCATGAAAAATCCTGAAATATTGCTGGGGTGAAACAAAGTCTATTGTGTTGTAGTAGCAAGTAAAGATAGCGCTAGAAATTAGGAGCTAATCCATGACTCACAACTGTAATCTCCCTGCTTTTGCCAAATCTGTAAAGATATTAGAGTTAATGTTTGCAAAGATAGAACCTCCATGACTATTACTTCATTAATCAAATATTCCATGTAAGATAAAACAAAGGCATTTACCTCCTGTGTTTAAGAACAATAATGATACAAAGAGATAGAAAGGTGGGCGAAAATGGGAGAGAAAAGTATACAAATCTAGTACCCAACAAGGCCAAAAGGCATGACCAAAAACTCCTCACGACTCTCATCAATTCTAAAATTTGGTTTCAAAATTTCTTCGGTCTTCATTATAATTTGATGATATCCTGAATGGAGATCCAAATTGGTGAGATAAATTTCTCCAGGTAATTCATCCTACAATTCATCAATCATAGGAATGGGAAAATTATATTTAATAGTGATCTTATTGAGCTCCCTATAATCCGAACACATGCACCATGATCCATCCTTCTTGTGCACCAATACTACTTGTGTAGGGAAATAACTTTGACTAGGTTGAATCATACCAAATTTCAGCATTTCTAAAATCATATGTTCAATTTCACTCTTTTGGATATATGGATGTTTGTAATGCATGATATTTGGATGAACACTTCCTGGAATCAAATGAATAGGATGATCATGATCATGAATAGGTGGTATTCCTTTGGGAGTTTCAAACACCTTGGAACGATTGTCCAAGACTTTTTGGAGATATTGAGAAATAGATAATTTTGATGTTGGAACATCTAGTGAGCATAATTGTGAAATGACGCCTCACTGTTATTTATTCAGAAGATTTATCATGACATTAGAGCTTATTATATTTTCAATATTTCCTATGATACCTCGTAATTCAACTTCCTTTCCTTCTGAAAAATATTTCAAGAAACGTTCTTGAAAATTGAAAGCTACCGTCTCCAAAGATTGTAACCACTCTACTCCTAGTACAACATCAACACCATCCATTGGAATGGACATCATTGGAATATTCAATAGATATTATTCCATCGTTAACTTGATATTATAGAACTTTCCAGAGAAATTTGTAGTTCCTCCATCTGCCACCATCATTTGACACTCTGGCGCTGGGTATAGGAAACAATTCAATTCCTTGGTTACCTTACAATGAATAAAATTATGGGTGCTACCCGAATCAATAAGCACTATTACATTTTTCTTATTGATATGTCCTTCTGCCTTGAGAGTTGAAGGAGTGGTATTTCCTGCCAATACATTACAGGATATGGTTGGATTCATTTCTTCTTCCTCTAGGGTTGGTTCTTGGCATATATCCTATTATTTTTAACTTTCTTGTTCCTTTCCTTCCTCCTCTTCACAATCTATGTAAAATAATTTCTTCTCAGAATACTTATGACCTTTACTGTAATTTCTATCATCGTTATAACGCTCTTTTTCTCTTTTTTCTTCCAGTTTTTGTGGTGTCAACCTTGTAGGTTGGGGAAGTCTAGGAGTAGCAACACTTCCATATTTATAGTTGTGAGTGGTAGGCTTCCTTGTCACCATAATTTTTCTTTGAATTTTTCCTTACAACCTGAATTCCTTCTCCAATGTACGAGGTTCCCAAAGGGGAACCTCATGTTGGATGTTATCCTTTAGATTCCCTATGAAGACATTAGTCCTATGTTCCTCTAGAATATTATTTACCCTTATATTCAATTTTTCGAAGTCCTCAGTGTGCTCCATCATTGAACCATTTTGTTTGAGATTTATCAATTAGCTAAAGAAGGTGTTTCTCTTTGCATCCTCATAATGTGATATCATTTACTATGTAAAAATTGACCAAGTGACCAGTGGTTTACAAGAAAAATTCCATCGATACCATACAAATTTATTTTGTTCTAAATATAATGTTGCAATGTGTATCACTTGTGTGTTTTTTATATTATGGAGCTTAAAGTATTGCTCCATTTCTAGTATCCAAGTTCTGGGATCCTTGCCATCAAACTTCCTCATATATATATTTGGAATATGGTGGGTCTTAAATCCAACGTTAGAGGCTATGAATTCATGATTAACATTTTTTTTTTCTCAACATGAGTTTCCTCTAATATCTTTTCGCCATTAGGAAGTTTTTTTTGTAGAAAATTTTCCAAGCCTTCCTTCAAACCTTCCATGTCTTTCTCCAAATATTCCATGTTTCCTTCTGTACCATCCATCTTCGATTCCATGCCATCAATCTTAGCTTCCACTCCGTTCATCTTAGCTTCCATGCCATTCTTTAAACCATCCATCTTAGCTTCCACGCCTTTCTTCAAACTATCCATATTATCTTCCACACCTTTCTTCAAACCATCCATGTTTCCTTCTATGCCCTCCATATTATATTTTACAGAATCCATGTTAGCTTCCAGGCCTTTCTTAAAAACTTCCATTTCATTTTTTATTACTCTTTTTGTGAGTGAAATATGTTGCACTTGGTCTTGTAATTTTGATATATCATGTTGCAGTTATTACTATTCATGATTCATAGTAGAGCCTTTTGAGGGCTTAATGGGTGTTTAAATCATTTTAGGGGGAATTTTAAAACCCAATACTGATATCTATGCTTCAGTATTCCCTTGGAATCACTTCAAACTGATTTTTCAAACAAGACTTATCCAATTTAAAAAAAAAAAACACACCTTTTCTTACTTTTCAAGACCTCGATATTGAAACTGATGTATCTCTATAATTTCAGATCCCCAAGTTTTTACCTTTAGTCCTTTACTATCCATATGAATCTTCTTTACAATGCCATATGTCTGACCTGATTTGGATTCTTCAATACACAGTTATGCCCAATCTCCCACAATGATCTAATTATGGACTGGTTCAGTAGAGTGAACTTGTACGACATGACGTGTGTTCCTTTTTCCTCCTTCGACTCTAAAATCGATATAAATGAAACTATAGTCTATTTAATTTTAGCCACGTTTTATATAATTCCAATATGATTCTCATAGACAGAGAGTTATGATGATTTTCCCAAGGTCACCTCTTTGAGATGAAATTAGGGAGCTTGCAAAAACACTAACCTCCACAGATCATATCTCTGAAAATATTTCGATCCAAGATCTAAAATTTTTACACGAATTTACTCAGGAGTACTTCGAAAATGAGTTTCTCTTTTAGCTTATGAAACTTCGTATAAAAATCGTTCTAGAAAAAATTCCACGATGACATGTTTGAAGCAAGGAAACCATAGAATCCAAAGCTCTGATACCATTTTTTATGAAACCAACTCACAAAATAGAAGGAAAATTAGATCCATGCCTTATAAATTAGCCTCTTTGAGGGGGAGACCTTCTTTAAATTACATAAATGAATAGTTCTTAGATGACAAAAATAACAAAACCTCCTTTCTACATATTGGAGTCCATGGGGTCACAATATAACCCTAGCAAACCTAAAAATAGTAATGTAAGGGCACAGTAATAACAATATGAGTACTATAGGGGCACAACAATAACAATAAGGGGGCTACACTAACAACAATAAGAGACTACACTAGTAATATAGGGTCCTAACATACCCTGTCAAACCCTCCTACACCGGAGTTTCATGAAGCAATAGAGAGATCCGCCAATCCATCATTCTGCTACAGAATAACCATTGAATTACTACTACCATACTTCTCTACTATGATCAAACTCACATGACAATTGTGAAATAAAACTCTAAAAAACTCAGCAAATTCAATTTGATAACAAACAAAGATAGAGATAATGGCCCCTCTAATGTGTGGAATTTTGATGACATATATTGACATTGACATTGACATATAAAATGTCCTCATCTCTCTTTGTTTGGTTTCTTTCCAACTCAGTGTTGGTTTCCAAATTCATGGAAAGATATCACTTCTTCCTTCTCTCTTTTATTTAAAGCTTAGATATCATGGAGCAACAGTTCTATGCAAAGATCCCTCCACCACTTTAATTTGTGTTTGTTTTGTGTTAAGATATTGAAGCTGAATTTAGTTTTTTAAACATGTATCAAGCTACGAATTTGAGGAGAATATATATATATATATATATATATAAATGAAAAAAATAAAATAATTTTTTAAGTTATTTTTAAGATTCATAATACTTCTATAATTTTTCTAGAAGTTTTTCCCTTTTGTTTTAAGTGAATAATATTATGATTACATTTTTAAACATTAATTTCATTCAAGAGATTTTTAAAAATGAATTTTTATATCAAAGAAAAGGAACAAGTAACAATAAATTTGTAATTAATTTGTGATTAAGTTTGTTATAATTATTTTTAATGTAATATTCCCAATTAGCTTATTACTAGTTGGAATATTATATGTTGCTCTATTTTTCAGTCTAGAAGAATAAATGGGGTAGGGAGACCCTTAAATCTCTTTAGTAGGAATAAAACACTTGCAGTGTGAATGTGGATCAATTTAGGTAGGAAATATAAATTCAACTTGAGTGTGAAAGGGAGAAATGCATGTGGACTAGATCAAGGTTGACCAATCAACAATGCTACCAAAGGAGAGAGTGGAGCTAGTCGGAATAGCGCAGTTTTGGAGGAGGAGTCTTTGCAAGGAAGCAACCTCATAAATCGGTGGGGCTAAGGATGAGGACTCTCACTAAGAATAAAAGGGAAGGGATGGTAGCCATGAGAGGCATTAAAAATATTTTTTATTTTTTACTCTTATGACTTCTTGCATGTTTTAGCTGTTTAACTGTGGTTGTTGAACTATTTAGTGCAAGGTATTCTCATGTGGGAATTCCACACTCTTTCTTGGAGAACTTAGTTAAGGGATCTGAGACAAGTATTCTAGGCTATATTTCCACCATCAAACATTGGGTCAAGCAGTCACTTATAGCTACAGTGTTGTCACTTGGATAAACTTCGTTATTTTTCATGGTGTTGCAGTGGAAGGGTTAAAACTTGAGTTTGTGAGCTAGTTTCCTAGGGAAAGGATAAATATTTCTCCTGGAAATATAGCAACGAGAAGTTTCGACCATTTATTGTATTTTTCAGCCGTATGTATGCAGAGCTACAATTATACAACATGATTTCAGTAATAGATCTGTAGATCTACTTTTTTGTACCTCATGCTTTCAACAAACCCTTGCCAAGTTATCTTAAGATTGTGTAAAAGAGACTAGATCACCATTTTCTCAACTCTTTGAGTAATATATCCTCAAACTTATTTTTTTTCTATTTTTCTATAGCAAAATCCCTTATTAAACTATGTTGTCATATGCTTC
The DNA here is from genome assembly GCA_034641835.2 of Pinus albicaulis. NCBI lineage: Eukaryota > Viridiplantae > Streptophyta > Pinopsida > Pinales > Pinaceae > Pinus > Pinus albicaulis. The sequence goes on from CM076578.1 coordinate 50,654,299, forward strand.
AGAAATTCTATGTTGCCATAGTCATGGGATTTTGGTGTTTTTAGACTATATTAGGCTTGAGAGATCTATTTAACTTAGCTATAATGATTTGTTTCTGAAACCCTTCTATATTTGAGGGACATAATACATAAAATAATGGATCCAAGTGTTTTTCCTCATTATTATAGCGTAATTTTCTAAAAACTGCGTTTTTTGGTGTCAATATTGCTCATTTTCCTAAAAAGGAATATTACAATGGTATCAGATATTTGATCTTGGTTTAGCCTGTGGGGACCATACATCTACAGCCATGGAGGATAGGGAGATTATAAATCTCCTTCTTCAGACCGTGCAGGACATTTCAAAATATATCAAAGAGATGAGACAGAAGGAATACCCTTGCGGGTTTCACCATGGAGAAAGCTCTGGCACATCACATTTTTGGTGGGAGAAAATAGTAGCACAACCTTCTTAACAATGCTCCACTATGCCCACATTCCTATCTTTTGAAGGTGAGGAAGGAAGGCCCTTGAGGGAAAAAACCCTTGGTGATTATTTTTTAGAATATGAATCTCAACCTTAAAGATTCAAAGAACAATTGAGCTTTCAGGAGTTCTGTTAGATCAAGGATGGTAGGAGATCTTTCCACCACCAAAAAAAGGGAGGGTTTATACAGAAGTCAGATCTATAATGCAATTTGGGCAGATTACTTTTTCCCTCTTATTATGGATCACCCAAGTGCACAACCAAGGCTTGGGTAGAGAAGTTTGACACTTATCTCCAACTCAACAAAGTTTCTAAAATGGAGGCTATCAAAATAGCAACGCTGCACCTAGAAGGCAAGGCTCATGAACGGTGGTTCTATAGGTTATCTACACTTGGGCATGCTCATATCACTTCATATTCAGATTTCACTAGGAGGTTGGTAGATAGATTTTATCCTAGGGATTTGGAGGCTCACTTTTTTGAGCTAACCAAGCTCATGCAAATGGGAGATCTAGAAATTTATATCTCTGAGTTTTTTATGCTTTCAGGGATGATATCTGACCTCACTATCAACCGAAGAATATGCATGTTTATTTATGGGATGGCTGAGCCATTGCATGGGTTGGTGGAATCCACTAGACCCACTACACTTCAAGAAGCTATGGAGAAGGCTAGGGATTTACAACATGCCTTTCCCAAGACCAAAGCACCCTTTCAACAAAATATTTCTTCACGCCCAAAGGAGAATCAGGGGAGGACACCTCTTGACAAATATTGGAAGGATCTAAGGAAGAAAAAAATTTGTTTCACCTATCAGGAGCCATGAGTGGAAAACCACCAATGTGTTGCAGGGAAAGCACATTGCATTGAGATATTTTCTGATGGGGAGGAGAAGACCAGTTCTGTAGTAGCAAAAAGAAGTACACCTCCCACAGAAGAAGCAGTAAAAGCCTTTGCTCCAATGGGAGGGGATCTTGCAGCATTAAGAAGAGATCCTAAGTATATAGCCTTGAGAGTTATGGGCACTATTATGGGACAAAAAGTATCAATTTTGGTAGACAGTGGAGCGAATGACAACTTTATTGATACACAGCTGGTACAAATGAGGGGAATTCACAAGAAGACTTTAAGGGGCTCTTAGTTTTAGTTCCAGGAGCTAGAAACATGCAGCGTGCCAAATATTTTCTAGCATTAATCATCACTATGGGAACCTACACATTGACAGACCACTTTTTTGTGGTTGATATTCCAGACACAAATGTCATATTGGGTGTCATGAGGTTGATCACCTTGGGGAAGGTTACCACTAACTAGGAGACCTTAGAGATGGAATGGACAGAAAATGGGAATGGTAAACATCAGAAAATCAAAGGCATACACACCTATCCACCTCAGATTGTCTCAACCCACAAGATGGAAGCAAATTTATGCAGAGGAGACATAGAATGGGAAATAAAACTGCATTTGTTAGAAGCTGGAAGCAAGGATTCATCAGTACATCCAGATGTACAATCTATTTTGGATTGATACTCTATAGTATTTTGAGATATTCCACCTGGAAGACCTATTGACCGGGGTTTTGAACATAATATTGAGTTGGAGCAAGGAATACAAGTAGTGATTACCACACCCTATAGGCACCCCAAAGACTATAGAGATGAGATTGAAAAGGAAATTCAATAACTTTTGGCCTTAGGACATATCCGGCCTAACATTAGTCCTTTTGCCTCTTTAGTGGTCTTGGTGAAGAAGAAATATGGCACATTGAGAATGTGCATTTATTATAGAGCATTGAACAAAAAGACCATGAAGAATAGATACCCAATTCCCAGGATTGATGAATTTATGGATGAACTAATAGGATCGAAAGACTTCTCTAAGATTGATCTGGGATCGTGATACCATCAAATCAGGGTAAGGGATCAAGATATCCACAAGACAACATTTCAGCGTCACTATGGGCATTTTGAGTTTTGGTAATGCCTTTTGGGCTAACCAATGCTCCAAAAACATTCCAATCTTGCATTAACCACATCTTCTATGGTCACTTGAAGAAGTTTCTGTTGGTCTTCTTTCATAACATTCTTATTTATAGCCGCACATGGGAGTAGCATTTACATCATATTGAGGCAGCATTATGCATTCTTAAGGAGCAATAGTTCTATGCTAAGCTTTCCAAATGTGGGTTTGGGCTCACAAAGATGCTTTACTTGGGCCAAATCATTGGAGTGGATGGGGTAAGAGTCCATCAATAAAAGATCCATGCTATTAGAGATTGGCCTAAACCAAAGAATGTCACAGAACTTCGGGGATTTGTAGGCATATGTACCTATTACTGGAAGTTTGTAAAAGAGTTATCTCAACTAGCAGCACCACTTATGGATCTAGCCAAGAAGGGAGCCTTTAGTTGGAAACCCACAGCACAAAGAGATTTTGATAAGCTCAAGGAGGTGATGAGTTGCTCCCCATTATTGGTCGTATTTGATTTTACTCAACCCTTTGTTTTGGAATGTGATGCTTCGAGGGAAGGCATTGGGGAAGTATTGATGCAAGGGTGACACCCCATAGATTTTGAGATCTGGAAGTTGTTGCTACATGAGAGGCTATACCCCATATATGATAAATATATGCTGACTATTATGCATGCTTTAGCCAAGTTTCGACAGTATTTGGTGGGGAATAAGTTCCGGGTGAAGACAGATCATAATAGTATCTGATTCTTTCTTGAGCAAAAGCAGCCTCAGGAGAGGCAGCGAAAATGGTTGAGTAAGATTCAAGCATATGACTTTGAAATACAATATGTCAAAGGGAAGAGTACCGTGGTGGCAGATGCTCTATCCAGGAGGCCAGCAATGCTATCCTTAATGAGCATAGATGCAGATTGGAAGGCTCAGTTGTTGGTGGAATACTCCAAAGACAACTTTGCATGTGAAATCCTATATGGAGTGGTGACTGATGAGAGGTATAGAGTGATGGATGAGGTCATCTATTACCGAGATCAGGCCTTACTGACTAGATATTATAAGTTCAATGAGAAGATTTTGAAATCATCACATGATTCCCCACTTGCAGGGCATCATGGATTCAGCCAGACTTATTATTTGGTCATATTTTGATTCTTGGAATATGTTAATCATTATTAATTTTTCCACTTATTATCTAGTCATATATTTTAGTCCTCGACTAAATTAGCCATTTTAGTTAGTCCTTTTTAGTTTGGTCAATTATTATCTAGTCATATATTTTATCCCTAAACTAAATTAGTAGGTTAAGTTAGTCATTTTTAGTTCGGTCACATAAAATTGGTCAAATTTAGTAGTAATTCACTTGAAATATTTGCAGTGACTAACTTTTTTAGTCACCTAGTACTAATTTCAAAATTTTCTACTAGTGTTGGGACAATAAATGAAGAGAATTAGAATGACCAAAGGGATTACTTGGATTTCTAATGTGCCACTTCAAAAATTAATAGTTGAAGGGTTAGTGATAAGGACATTGGATACCAGGAGGACATACTCAGTTTCGAGGGATACCTCGGCTCTTAATAAATCCTCTAGACTGTAATTAGGAATGAGCATATGAAGGTGAGACAAAACCATAGAATTACATCTAATGGGCGATTCAACCCCTAGAGGAACTAAGAAAATTCTGATGGAGTTATGGATCTTTGCATGAGATGAAGGGAAATGGCCATCCACCATTTCCTTGAGATCTAAGACACTCCCACCACGGGACCAACCAGGGAGTGCTTGAACATCAAAAATAAAAATCACATGAACCATAGCTAGACGTAGGAAAAATGTGGAAGAGGGATGAGGAATGGTGATTTTCGAGTTATAGAGTTGATTAATAATGGGATTAAGCATGCAAAGATGGGTGATTCGATAGGCATGATTGTTTTGGTATATAAATTGAATATTTACATATTTTTAAATTCCCAGGCGATAAAAATGACTAAACATTTACTAAGCATAATTTTCAAACTATGTGACAAAATGAAGCGAAATTTGAACTATTTAAAACCTAACAGTAAAATTAAAGCAAAGAAGCGTTCAAAATAAAATGAAAAGACAAAAAAAAAAATCACCCAAAATTAGCAAAATTAAAGCATCTTAAAAAATTTTGAAATCCTAAATTATCTTCTTTTTGATACCTTTTACCTTCATCTCCATCCTTTTTCATGATAGTTTTGTTACATTTTAATTCATGATAGTTTTGTTACATTTTAAAGTGAAAAGGCCACTTCAGATATGCCAAAACATAATAAAATGTATCACCCATTCGTGATTTAAATTCTATTGTTTCTTTATGAAATTTAATCAAAACATCTATATAGCTAATGAAATGCACTCATTTTGTCGCTAACCAAATATTTTGAAGCTACATCCATGGCTAAACATCTTCTATCATGTTTGAAGGAGCATAAAGGATATAGGTAGCTGGAAAATGTTCAACACATGGAAATATCCATATTTTGTTGATATAGAAACTCACAGGGTTCGAGGATATTGATCGTAAAACTAGAAGTCAATTATGGTTATAACAGTCGATCCATACACATCGTGTGAAGGAATATCATGGAATTGTTAAACGGGGATAGGAATAAACAAGAGAATCTTGGTATTGGAACTTATGATGTGACAATCTGAGATTTTCTCACATTTTTATCTTCCCGTAGAAAACCGTGAGAAACATGATTCCTGTTTTAATTTAATCAGATAATTGTCATACATAAACTTATATTTAAGCTTATAATTCTTTAAACTGTTATATGAAAGGAATTATAAATAACCCTTGAAACAAGAAAATAAAAAACATTAAGTTTGTAATCATTTTTTGCTATTGAAGGATTTTTGTTCGTATTAATACAAGTGCGTTGTTCCAAAATTGTGAATGTGTCTTTAATCAATCTGATTTGAATTCAGCACACCTTACACCCAACGGGAGGGCCCCCTTGGGAGCTATAAGATAGTTTATATTCTTTCATTTAATTTCTTTTTCAATTAGTCATAATTGGATTTACTTTTAGATTACTTTGTTCAATTTATGTGCATTTACTTACTATTGATTTTACTACACAGGATTGAACACTCATTAAATTTAAAAAAAATCAAAAATATTTTGAATTGTTAGTTTTCTTCATTTATATTTTCCAATTAGTCTAAGATTTAAACCTTTGAATTAATTCATTTTTCCATTGCATACTTTAGTAATATGTCATAGGTTGAAATTTCGTTTTCATTAGCTCGATTTTGAAAGAAGCTTTGATTTGGCAATAGAATAGGATTTTAATTCATTGTATTAGATTAATATTTCATTTCACCAAGTCAATTACATATTTCAATTGTATGGTATTAGAATAATCTTTCTGATTTCATGTTGTAAGACATATAGCTTTTCGTTTTATGCAATTAAATTATTCCCTTCAATTCCATGCAATTATATTGTCTCTTTCATTTCATGTAACTAGAATAATCATTTTAATTCAATGCCATCACATAGTCTTCAAATTAATGCATGTAGAATGATATTTTCAATTTCATCTTGTTTTCGAAAGCATACTTTTTCTTTACAAGTTTGATAGAAAGAACATGTGCTTAAGGTTGAATGAGTTAATCTTGATAATTCATTTTTAATAATTTACTTTAACTACTTTGTCATTATAAATAAAAAATATAACTCCTAGCATATATTGTGCAAATTAAATTCATAACTACATGGACCTTGGTTTGATAATTAATGAGTTAATTTAACTACTAATTAAATTACCCAACAAAAGCAATATAAAAAACAATTACATGGAGGGCCACATAATCTAAAAGAAACTAAGGGGGGTTCTTGAGGCCCCAACAATACATAATTTCTTCAAGAAACTAACAAACAACAATCATATTTTCATTCATCAAGAAGTAGTGTGGGGATATAACCTCTATGTATCTTCTCTATTGAGAAGATTGTTGAGTACTCCATGGATCATATGTCGACTACTTCGCTTGGATATCCCTCTATCCACATGGATAGTCCTTATTTCTTCCTGAATGTATACCATGAAGACTAGATGGTTGTTCGAGTATATTACTATACAAGGATTCGACCATTCACTCTTCTTCGACCATCCTCAACAACTACATGTCCCTTTGATTTGGTTCTTCCAACTTTTTGAGCGCTAATTTCAGAAGTGGAACATACCTTAATGGTTACTTAGACTAGTATTGCCTCAATATATGATAACTAAGTCGATATGTGTCATAAATTGATGGAACTTTTCATCATATATTTGATGCATTTTAAACAAACATTTGTCATATATCCAATGATTTTGTGTAAAAAACAATGACTTATTTTGATGAGGATATTTGAAAAATGGGTTTTAAATTGGATATTCGATGATAACATGTTCATCATATTAGTCAATGAAATTACACCAACAAAACTGGGAAACACATTCTGTTGGAGTACCATCATGTTGATCAGTAAAAATCACCATAATAAAACTTTGGGAGATGGCTCGGTCAGGGCCCCAACTAAACCCTTATCCTTTTTGGGATAGTTATTTCAACTAGTTAGAATGGGTTTATTTACCCCTCACTCACCCTACTGATTTGTGATATCTCTACTTACCATCAATAATAAGAGGAAATCCAACCTACCCTCATGTAGTGCACTTGCAATAAAGTTTTCCTTCAGCTTATTCGAGGGCTCAACCAAACCACGAGTAAGCTCACTCCTACAAAAGGATATTTCTAAAAAATGAGAATTAAATCTAAATATAAATCTAAGTGTTGTGAAGAAAAATAAACAGGACTACTGCTCAACATATAAGAAATAGCTCCTAAATACTAAGTGCAAATATTTAAAAATTACGGGGATTTAACATGTGTTTTATGGTTAATGAATCATATATATAATGACTTATCTATATAATTATTGGATTAGATAACTCATAAAAAAATTGAAATTTACATACCCAACAGTACCATTTAAAAATGGAATCAATAGCATAGATACACCATAAAATAATAACATTATACTAAAAAATAATTTTACTTGAAAATACGATCCTAAGCCTGTACCTCATGCTTTATTTTTATAATGAATTTCTCTAACAATCATCCCAATACCTTCAACTCTACTAGTAGAGAATGGAGTTGTAATAGAGAAAGATCTACATGTACAATAGAGATCTAATCTAAAAAGGAAAGCTCCCAAATTTTTATCTAAGTATTTCTCTTAGATCTATAGGAAATTTTCATTTTGTTGGAATGTAACTACTCAGATGGGGGGTGAATGAGTAGTGATAACTTCTTAAATGTTTTTCAAAATTTATCTCATGCATTCATATATCAATTATTCAAGCAAACACATATTAATTCATCAACAAATAAAAAATTATATTCAAAAAAATCAAATCAAGACATTCACACATTCATGCACAATGAACACAAGGATCTATGGTGGAAAACCCCTTCTAGGTCAAAAGCCACCCTTTGTTGCTGCTACTACACTATTACAAATTTTATTAATCAAAGAAATCATTTTACAACATCATAGCTAGTTATGTCTAGCAGGTACGTTTCTCACTCTAAATCAGCTTTGTGGACACCCATCCACTGGAATTCTATACCACTATCAAGTCTCTCCCAACATATGTTGGACAATGAGAACATTACCCCCTCTACTAAAGCTACTAACCACCAACGACAACCCATTCCTTATTAACCAAAGTATATCGATTTATTGCTATTCTGGGGCCACATTTCAAAATATTTCAAGCTAGACCCTTTGATAAAACAACAAATTTCTTTTTCCAATGAAATCTCAATACATTAAAATCCTCTCAATAAACCAAACCCCAAGGCATTAGGAGCATACCATCTCTTGACAATTCAACTAGTAACATACATAAGCAATGTCTCTTTCAAAAAGTCAGTTATATCAACACGCAGAACCCCTCACATATAATTCTTCTCATAATGTAGTTGAAATCATATAAAAACAATCCTAAAACATTATCAACATCCAATCTCCGACAATCATATTCTAAATACAACTCCACCATTTGCAGAGTAAATCTGAAATAAAAAAATCAACCATGTAGTTTATAGATGAAATTCTACAACCATGTAAATGAAAAGTTTCCTCCGCAATAAAAAATATTAGTCACATATGAATTTGTCGCAATAATACACCATTGATCCCTACAATCATAACAATGTTAAAAACTTCATGAAAAGGCCATAATTTCTAACTCTACCCTAAAACGTATACTGCAACAACTATTGTCAAAAGAGGGTTTTTCCTCTAAATATCCTCTAATGTAGGGTCTTCAACCTCTGTCACATTTATCACATAAAATTATTCGTATTTGAAAAAATAGTTGATCTCTCTCTGAGTCTCCTGACTCTCTAATATCTGCCATATTGATCTAAGAATTTTCACCCTTTTGAAGCTGGACCCGTGGCTTCTATCATACCTCTGCATGTCACTACGTAGAACATCTAACACTAAACTGGTTTCTTTCTCCTCTATTTAACAATACCAATCCATTATCTCCACAACTCACTCCATTAAGGAATTCACACCTTAAACTTTGTTCTAGCATCTAGATTTATTCAATTAGAAACATCTATGAAAAGTCTCGAACAAAGAACATCATAAAGATATATAAATCAACCAAGATGCATGAGGAATTTGAAGAATTCTTTACTTACAGTCTCAACCACACTCACAAAGCTATTAAATTTAGGTTGTAACCACTCACACAACACATTATACAAGTGTTTGGAACCTTTCAACTACTCCCATAAGCCCGCGTGGGAGCTGTTGGGGCAAGGGATGGTCAAAACTCAAAATTTGCAACTCAGACCTATCTCCAACATCTTTATCAACATCTCTAAATATTTAAAGCTTTTCTAGGTGATGAAAAGGCTCAATGATCAGATTTGGATCAAGGACCTAAGTGATAGCTCAAAATTCAAAGTGTTTAGAAGTGTGTCGAACCTCAGCAACCAGATCTATCTCGTCTTCCTGATTCTGGCACTATGAACGGTTCTAAAAACCGACACCATATGAAGAAGTTATCACAATTTAAAAAGTCGAGTAAACTCCAATTTCTGAATTTTCACCAAGTTTGACAGGTCTTTGAATATTCAATAAAGAGAATATTTAAGGGAATATTCCACGAATATTCTAGGAATATTCCTCAGAATATTCCCTAGAATATTTCTTTTGGGCCAATGGCAGGTGGACAAGTGTCTAGACCATATTGCTCAGTGGGTAGAGTTTTGATTTCAGGCTAATGGGACATGGCCTAGGTTTGGCGTAAAAAAATTTGTTGAGTGGACCCGAGTCAGCCGTCTGACCTCCCCGCATGCATGTGCTCGCTCTTACCACTCCTGCTATGGTAGTTCTTGACCTATATGCTATGCATGTTTTATTTAATGTGTTAAGATTTTCATTTTGGGTGCTCTAGAGGGTCCAGCCCTGAGGGCTAGCCCCTCCCATAAGGTTGCAACACCAAGAGCCAAGGGCTTAAGCCCTAACCATTAACAGTCCACCAACGTGTTTCGGTGGGTGTCACATGCAATTATATGCCGATGGTTAGGTTTTAAAGGTGCGGTTTATTTGCAATGGAATTTGTTAACCACCCATGAAGACCGCAGGTAAGGGGCCATGTGGCTACCCCAACGGTAATGTTTATTTTAACTGTTAGAATGATAGTAAAAAAGGAGCGCGCCCACCAAATTTTCGGAGATCTACAAACTTCATTGTATTTATGTGTAGTCTCTCCACATTTGGTGGAGGATTTTTAGGGGTCATTGGGAAAAATGAGTTTAGCCTCTGTCTTGAGCTACATTCGACCAATTTTTGAGTGCCAATAGTCAATTTCGACTATATTAGAAATTCTAGAGCTATTGTAGATGTTTCAAGAGCCATGAGAGGATTTTGAGTAGGTTTTTGGTGCAGAGAAGTTTTAGGGGCCACTCAAGTCACCATGGCTAGAAGGAGTTTTAGGTCTAGCCAGGGGAGCTAGAGACTTTTCTCAGTAATCCAATAGTCAATTTTGGATGATTCATAAATTTTGGAACTACTGGTGTGGTTTGTAGAGCCTATAAAAGACATTTGAAGGCTGATATGCTTCAATGAAGTTCAAGGGGCCACTAAGGCTAGCAAGTGCGAGCAACAGTTTGAGGCCTAGCCAGTGCAGCTAGAGGCCTTATTCAGCAAACCAATAGTCCTTTTTTACTATAATGAGCATTATGAATCCAATGGAAGCGTTTTTAGAAGCCTTTTAGGACTTATAAGGGTCGATAACCAATAGATAAGTTTTATTTAACCCTACAGCCAAGGGGTGCCACCAGGTGTTGGAGGCGAAACTAGAGCAACTAGAGGCCAATATCAGTGAGCCAATAGTATTTCCTAAATATTTTTGCCATTATGAATCAATTTAATGAATTTTAATATCCATTTGAATACTTCTAAAGGTTGAAGAGCCATAGGGAAGTTTTGGGTACCCTAGGGCCAACCATGGAGGGAGGCCTAGATTGGGGAAGCTAGTGCTCATTTTTAGCAAATGATCAGTCAATTTGGGAGGTCAATATGTGCTAGTGACAATAGGTGAGGTTTCAAGGATAGAAAATGAATTTTTAGGTAGTTACTGACATAGAAAAGCTCAGTGTAGCTCAAGAGCACCAACAGAAGGAATCAAGTCTAAGGAAGCCTAGATCTATTTTTAGAGTGATGACAACCATGATAGGGGTATAATGGTATTATAAACCCATTGGTTCATTTCAGTTAACCATTGGAGTTGAGTTTGCAACTTGTAAAATAACTTTTCTGTAATCCCAAAGAGCCAAGTCAAGACGATAAGAGCTCAAGGAGACGTAGCCCATGATATTCGGGTGAAATCCTAGATTAAATTTTATGTTATGGGTTGTTGTTTATTTTCTGAATTATATGGATGTTCCATATGTTTAATATCATAAAAAAAATGTTCTTAAATCACTTAAACAATTAAAAAAAATACACCCATTTCAAGTATAAAATTCCGCAAAAGTCAAGTATAAGCTAGATATTTTATTTGTTTAACTCTGGGAGTTTCTTCAAAAGAAAAACAAGTTATAAAACCCATTTTTAGATCATGTTGGTATCATAGTACTTGGTTTCTTTCTTGACAGAGCAATAGCTTGCTTGTTTGACTTGAAAGGTGTTTAACAATTAAAGGATTTGACTGTTTGAAAACTGATTGTTTCTTGAGTTTGCTAGAGGTGAAGGGAGAGCTACTCATAGCTAAGTCCAATGGAGACAATAAGGAAGAAGGAAAAAGGTATATTCCTTACCCAAGCGACCTCAAGGAAACCCTTGAAGCACACGAGGGTGTTCGCTAAAGGCTGCTTGAAGAAGAGCTTGACTCTACAACCATTTTGTTCAAAATATTTGTCAATAATTGTTTTTGAAAGCTTTCTGAATTATTGATTGAATTTATTTACTTCATTTTTAATCATGACAACTTCTTCGAGTGAGGTTTCAAAATCCTCCTCCTTCACAAGATTCTTCGATGAAGAAATGAAGTAAGACTTATACATATTGAAGGATATGGTGCAAATTATATTTGAAGATATAAGAGAAAGCACTGGACTTCATGAGAAATTGCTTTCTATGAAGCAATAGAAAGAAGAAATTGATAAAATAATGCATGAGATGGATATGCAGATCCATCAAGCCCAAGAGGCCTTAATGAAGAACATGCTTGAAATAGAGGTAATTCACTCAAATTTGTCTTCAGTTTCCTCTTCTTTTTTTCTGAATATGGCTACTTCTATATTGATACAAAATATGATTACAGAGAGGCCAAGGCCTCAGGAGTTCCAGCCCATTGCTGCGGCATTCTTACATAACAGTGCTGATAATTGACAATCAAAACAAGTTGGAGGCTGACCATGAGAGCTTTGTAGAACTGTGACCTTATCTGTCTCAAAGAGATGATTGACTTCTATGACTAGAAAGTGAACAGACCTTGACAGAGTGACCGCTATAGATTTAGCCAGAGTGGCAAGATTCCTACAGTTCTGATCCATGACAAAACCAAAAAATAACAGTTCGACAAACTGTGACCAGTGCTAAAAAACAAGATTATAAACCGGATTATGACTCCCACGCAGGGGAGACTGGCCTTTTAACAAAAGAGTGACCATAAGAGCTGGAGAACAGTTAAGCAGGAACACCAAACTGAAATTGAACACCTTCAGGCTTACGGAAACCAAAAAACTAGGAACGCAAACCTGGTTAGACTTCATGAGATGAGGGAGGTTCTTCCTCAACGATGAGGCAGGAAAATTTGTATGGATCATCATCTTTAGGAGGAGGGCAATCCTTGCATGCAGAACCACCTTCATTTGGAGCGGGGGAGCTTTCCTGCTGACCCACATCAGCTTCCATGCTTGGATTAACATTCTGGTGGATGTCCTTCTGAGAAATGCTGTGCTCGGCTTCCTCTTTAGGCTCCGGAGCTGCTTCCGGAGTAGCCAGGACTTGACCCGAGGAGACATGTCCTGAGGAGACTGCCCGGGGGTCGATGGTGACAGTGGCTAAGAGGGGGATGTTGTTGATATTGCAGGGGAAATGAAGACGAGCATGGTGAGAATGCGCTCTGGAGGACAGACGAAAATGCCCAGCTGGATTGAACTGATTACGTCCCCTTCCACGACCCCTCCTCGAAGCAAGATAGCGGACAGGTCCAAATTCCGAAGAGTAGGACGAAGAGTCTGAAGTGGAGGGGGAGGACCTGCGGATTACATGCCCACTGGAGCCACCTCTCCTACAACACATTCTCAGGTGAAGTCGAGACATGGTGTTATGAGCAGGGGGGACGACAAAGTCAGCAAGATTGTGGAAACAGGGGAGAGCTGAAGGGGTATCAGTTTGAACTTGCGGAGGATGACTAGTTGGAGAGGAGGATGGACGAAAGTGATTACAAGAAGAGCTATTGGTGAAATGGATACCTGGAAATAATTTAACACAACAGCTCAATGCACATCGAGACCCTATGCTGGTGCATGAGCGATGCTCAGCAGCAGCTAGGGAGCAACAGACGCGGAGAGGGGAAACAAAAATGAGTTCGTCTGAGGGCGCCATGACTGAAGAAGGAGTAGGAAAACTTCGGGTAGTGGGCTTCATTAATTCATCAATAAAGATATGGATGTAAGTATTAAAGAGCTGGAGCATGCGAGGATGGGTGGCGATGGTGATGAGCCACGCGCCAACCCACCTGACCATCTTCGTGCCAATAAACACATTACCCACCCGCATCCGGGAGTGAAATATCTTTGTGCACCAGGAAAGTGAAATCTTGTTGAAGTTGTATATCATTAGAACTGCTGAGAGGGCCAGAGAAAAAAGGTAGATCCTGATCCACTCCTTGATTAGCTAGTCTGTCAGCCACCTTATTTGCTGTTCGACGGACGTGCTTGAAGATTATGCTTCGGGGAGTCCTGAGCCATTCTTCAATTTGCTCCAGTCTATTTAAAAGCTGCCAACTTGATGCAATCTTAGCCGCAGAGGTCCTAGATTGAATGCGAGTCGCTGCCTCAATTAAGATTCGAGAGTCCCCTTCGATCTCAAGGGGGAGAAAATTTTCTTTTTCCACAATGCGCATACCTTGCCACATACCTTCTAGTTCGGCGGCATTGTTAGTATCTTTGCCTAACGAACCATGGTAAATATACAGGGCCGAAACAATTGCATCTCTGAAAATGCCACCGTACCCTGCAGGACCTGGATTACCCTTAGTAGCACCGTCAAAATTAAGTTTGTAGGGATGAGTGGCAGGAAGAGACTAGGAAAGGGGAGAATCCAGATGGTTGGAGGAAGAGGCTTTGTCCTGGGCTGAAGGGGTCAGAACCAGATTCCAATTCCTCAAAATGAGGCGTTCCTAAGGGGAAGTCGGCATTTCCAAATCTTTCCAATGTCTTAGAGCTAAAGTCTCTTGAAGGGATTGTTTGAGGAGAATCCACAAAGTATCAAGAGATCTACTTTGATCTTTGAAGATCCTATTATTACGCTCTTTCCAGATTATCCAATAAATGAATCCCGATAGAAGAAGCCAGAGGGAGTTGAGAAAAAGACTTTGGAATGGATGCCTAGGCCAGCTCCTGATGGTGTTTACTATGTCTCCTTTTCTTCGACCAGTTCTTCTGTTGCATTGAGCAGTTCTCTCCCAAAGTTGATCTGCAAGAGGACAACTATCCATGAGATGTGTGATTGTCTCTATATGAAGATTGCATTTTGGACATCTGGAAGGTCCTGTAAATCCTCGCTTTTGAAGATTATCCCAAGTGAGGATTCTCTTTTTGCTTAAGAGCCAAAGGAAAGTCGAAACTTTGGACCAAATTCCTAGTTGCCAAATATGATTCCAAAGTTGGTCCTTGATTGTTTGCATGGGTTGAAAGAGCAGTTGATAAGCCTCCTTTGTCATAAACATGCCTTTAGGGGTATATCCCCATTGCACTTTATCTTTTTGATCAGAGATTTTGATTTTTCTGAGTTTAAGTTCCTGATCTATTTCTCCATACATTTCCTCCTGCCAGTTGGCCTGCCAGGTTTCAGCCGGGCTCCAAGTTTGAAAACCATGTGAGGTATTTTGTTGCCAGAACTGATGGACAAGGATTTGATCATTGTACCGCATTGAGGCCTGCCACTTGGGTTTATGAAAGAGTGAGGCAAGTTTGGGAGTTTTTTTCCAGGAGTCATCCCAAAATCTTGCCAAGGTACCTGAGTGGATTTCCCAAAAACTATGCTCTTGAATAAAGGCACTGTGTTGCCTTGCTGCGTTCCAAATTAAAGAGCCAGAGGTGGTCGAGCTGAAATGGATAAGAGCTTCCTGTGGACTTCCTGAAGCATATTTGGCATGCCAGAGGCGAGCCCAAGGTGACTGAGAATTAGAGACCCAATTCCACCAGATGCGGGCTCCCATAGTATTATTGCTGTGAAGGGGATCCCTCAGACCAAGCCCCCCAGCAGACTTTGGTAGACAGACATCAGTCCATTTGACCAGAGCCCATTTTTTGTTGAGTCCTGAGGAGCCCCAAAGGAAGTTTCTTTGAAGATTGCGGATTTTTTTCAGAACCCATTTAAGGGCTGCCAATATTGAAAATAAGTATAAAGGCATAGCTTGGAGAATATATTTGATAAGGATAATCCTGCTAGCAATGTTGAGTGACCGATAGGTCCATGAAGAAATCCTGGTTTCTAATTTGTCAAGCAGGGTTCGCCAGGAAGCATGTTTGATAGAAGATCCAACGAGGGGAGCTCCAAGATATTTTGAAGGAAGCACTGCAATTGGAAAGCCTAGAATTCTGGCTATATTACGCTGAGTGATATTGGGAGTATGGAAGAAGAAGAGTTGGGATTTAGAGGCATTGATGGTGGTGCCAAAGGCTTCTGAAAAGAGATTAAGCAAGGATTTGAAGGCAGTGGCTTCTTGAACTGACGGATGACCAAAGAGCATGTTGTCATCGACGAACTGTTGATGAGAGATGGGGGGTAGGTCATGAAAGGAAATGCCCTTGAGGGTGTGAGAGGAGACTGTAGCATGAAGAATACGGCTAAGGCCCTCGGCCATGAGGACAAAAAGGAACGGGGAGAGAGGGTCTCCTTGTCGAATGCCACGGGAGGGACGAAAGGTCGAAGAAGTTGACCCATTGAGCTAAATGGAGAAACTGGGAGAGGAGATAAGGTTCATTAGCCAATGGGTCCAGGTGGCACTGAAACCAAATGCTAATAAAATTTGATTGATGTAGGACCAACTGAGTTTATCAAAAGCTTTTGAAAGATCTAACTTTAAAATCATACCTGGTTTTTTTAGAATTTTGGGAGAGTGTATCACTTCATGGGAGAGAATGATACCATCTAGAATTTGGCGCCCTTCTACATATCCTGTCTACTCCGGCGAGATGAGGAGAGGGAGAAGAGGTTTCAGCCTATTAGCTATGACCTTGGAGATAAGCTTGTAAATAACATTGCAGAGTGCAATGGGCCTGAAGTTGTCAGGTGTACTAGAATCCTCCATTTTTGGAACCAGCGTTATGAAGGTCGTGTTCAAGGAGGGGAGAAGCCAGTGCATTGTACGTGATTCCTCCACAAGCTCCCAGACCTCTGTTTTAACCAGCTCCCAAAAAGCATGAAATAAATTGGCGGTAAAGCCATCCGGACCCGGCGCTTTGCCATCCTTAAGTTGAGTCATGGCATCTTCCACTTCCTACAATGAAACTGGCTATAGAAGTTTGCTGTTATGATCTGCCGTTATGATTTTCGGGATGTGCTACGTAATAGATCGTATGGCTTTATTTCTGCAGCCTTGAGGTTCCCTAAGAATGTCCTAAAAATACTCTTTTAGTTCCTATTCCATATCTTCATGCTGCTCCAATCGCTCCCCTTGCCGATTGTTGATGAAGGCGATATTGTTGTGCATTCACCTTTTAACGGTGGATCTGTGGAAGAACTTGGTATTCTTTTCCACTTCCTTAAGCCATTTGACCCTTGATTTTTGATGCCATAATATCTCTTCTAAATGTCACCGAGCCTCGATCTTGGATAAGAGATCCTGCTCCTGTTATGCATATTCTTTCGTCCTGCCTTCTGAGATGATGCTTTGTTGTAAGGTTTTCATTTGCTACTCTAGCTCTTTCTGATGGTCAAAAATGTTGCCGAAGTGAGTGCGGTTCCAAGATTTGAGAGCTTGTTTGAGGTGTTTTAGTTTTTGTTGGAACTTGAACATCTTCGCTCCTTCCGGGGGGATGAAGGAATTCCATGCATCTTTGACAATGTCTTTGAAATTGGGATGCGAGAACGAGAATTCTTCAAAGCGAAAAGGTCTATTGCACCTAGATCCTGGACGCGTCCATTGAAGCATAAAAGGCCAGTGGTCGGAGCCTACTTGGGGCAGGATTGAGGCATTAAAGTCCCCACCAATGTGGATGGCGTTGTCCGACATGAGGAAGCGGTCCAGCCTGGAAGCAATGTGCTGAGGTCCTCTCCTTTTGTTAGTCCATGTATATAGGCCATTTGAAGTCCGAAAGTCCATTAGCTGATTTCTGTGGATGAAGTCTTTAAAGCTAATGCTGTCACTATCCAGATTCGATCTTCCTCGGGTTTTTTCCTCCAGTGCTGTAATGATGTTAAAGTCTCTGCAGCAAATCCAGAGAGGGAAGAATCTGTTAGAGTTGAGAGCTGTAAGAGTTTCCAGAAGATCCAATTTATTTTGAAGATCCTAAGGAAAATAGACATTAGAGAGATGTTCGTGGATATTCGTCCTAATTAGGTGGAAAGTGGACTGAATAACAAAGTGAGAGGCGTGAAAATCGTGGAGGTCGAGAGCTTGAGGATTCCATATGATGGATAACCCTCCTGATGCCCCAGAAGCATCCACAGAGACTGAACGGCAGCCTGACCAGACTTTGTTTAGAATTCATTCCAAAACACTGCTGTTGCATTTAGTTTCTTGAAGAAAGACCAGGGAAGGGTTATCTTGTTGTATCATGTTTTTTAGGAATCTATGTTTTGCAGGACTGTTGAGCCCTCGTACATTCCAGGAAATGAGCTTCATGAGGAACTGTGACGGAGGGTTTTGAAAAATTTTGTTAGCTTGGGGAATCTTCCAGAGTCCACAAGCATTTCTCCAATTATAATGGTTCTTTGAAAATCAGTTTTGCGCCCTCGTTTTTTTTATTCCTTCAGTATCTTTTTCCCATCCCAAAGGCTTCCCACCTGAATACCAAGATATTTGTGTTGCTGAGCTCTAGCTAAGACCACTTCAAGACTTTCAATTTGTCTAGGAGGTATTGCATTGTATTCTTTCTATCGGCAAGCTGTTTCTAAACTGAGGATGTCCAGGTCCCCCAAATCTATACTCTCTGGTTCTTCTTCCATGTGCATCGGTAGCTTCTGTTCTGCTATGCTTTGCTTTTGATGGATTGTGAGAGTGAGAGCGGCTTCTAAATCCATGTTTGAGTCTTTTGGACCTGGATCTAGAATTGTGTTATCAGTGGGTGGGGAGGCAAGGATCTTGACATGATCAGAGGCTGAAAGCGGGGCAGAAGAATTAGGAGGGGGGGTAATGGAAATGGAAGGCCGATCTGATGAAGAAGGATTTGAAGGAATGCTTGCCAGATCGCTTTGAGAGGACAGGATTTCAAAGCTATTATGAGTGGCCGGTTTGCTGGGAGGATCGTGTACAACTGGAGATTTTTTTGCATGCTTTCTTCGACTAGTAACCTTGGTGAATCCTTCCGCATCTTTGCTGGCCTCAGTGGCAGGATATTTGGCTTGGCTATTCAAGGGGCAATCCCTAAATAAATGGCCGTGTTCATGGAATTTCCTGCAACGAAAGGGTACATGCTCGTAGTCTATTGTTTGGATCCATTCAAAATCGTCATGAAATAGACTTACCGAATCAGTGAGAGCTTTTGCCAAATGCATGTGAACACAAATTCTGGTGTATGAGGTGTATCTGCGGAGTTTAGTTTCCTCGGCGACTTTGATGAAGACTCCCAGTCCGTTGCCTATATCCCTAAGGGTCTCCTCATCCCAATACTCCAGAGGCAGAGAATAGATACGGATCTAGACGGGAGCCTAGGTGAAATCCTCTTTGTCTGGATTGAATCTCTCAACCCAGTCACGAAGGTACAGGCTTACGGAGTTGAAGAAGTATGGGCCTCCCTCGAAGATACGATTTCGATCCTCCAAGCAGTTAAAAATAGCCGTGAAGAAACCTTTGGGGCCAAGCTGCAGAGTGACCTGTCCTTTTGGCTTCCATTTGGAGAGGATCCACCCTTGCAAGGCCTTTTCAGTAGGCCAGAGACCTAATAACTTTCCAATGAGCGCATGATCCCTCATATATTGGATTTTGCCGTTGATTCGATGACTAGGGAGATCGATTTTGGTCCTTTCAGAGGTTCTTGGAATGCAAGTAGCTGAGGACGCCTTTGTCTGTGATGCAGAAGCTTGCTGGTCAGAGGCGTTGTCTTTACCAGCCGTGGTGCTGTCAACATTAATATCGATTTTGTCTGTAGCAGCAGAGGTACTGTCGACCTGAATAGGTTTGTTTGCCGCCAGGGGAGTGGATCCGTGTCTGGCAGAAGAATCTGCTCTTGCAGAAATGTCAACAGAAGGACCATTGGGAGGAGGGGGGGCCGCGCCCGCCCCTCTGGTAACTGGATTCATAAAGGGGAGGTCAGTCGGAGGGCCCGAGATCTTAAGCAGTAGTAGTGGGACGGTAAACTTTGCGGATCAGATTTACAGAGATGATGCATAAACCCTAGCAGAGCCGATTTTTTTCAAGTGCCCCAATTGTCTTCAGTTTCCTCTTCATATAGATGTGTTGGTTCATTTAAAAAGAAAAATAGAGGTATAGGGTCCAAGTTGGTGTTTAAAATGGGCTATGAAGGAAAGAGTTTAGGAAAACATGCAGAAGGCATGATTGAACCTACTTTGGTTGAGGAAAGACCTAAGAAATTTTTTCTTGGTTATGTTCAATCATATGGCGAAGAATCTACAACCATGAAGGCATATGAGGCAACTTCAAAAAAAAAAATTATTCCAAGTTCTAATCCACAAACATGTCAAATTTTTTTTAACATTGATTGCCAATGTTTGAAGCCTATGTCGCAAAAATATGTGTGTAGACATGCAGCTTATGGCAAGCATGAGAGTTCAGACATTTTTCAAGACATGAACATTGATGTTAGTCTGTAAAATAAAGGTGGAACCTCTACTAGTTCATCTACTTAAGAAGGTAAAAAAGATGGACATGCAAAGGAGCATTTGAGGTATAATTATTCCCATAGTAAAGTTGATTATTTTTTTGCAAGGCATGACAATTATGCATGCTTGAATGGAAGAAAGAGTTGCGGTGCATATTGTGGTCTGTGTAACCATGTTGTCTCAAAATGATGGAAGAGGATGAAGGCATATATGAAACAGCTGAGGCAAAGGAAACTTGTAAAGAAGGTGCATAAGACTTGCACACATTACCAGAAGAAGGAACATTTTGTTTCCCAATGTTGGACATTGCATCCAACTAATCATCCCAATCACATGAAGCAAGAGGATAGAAATATTAGCAAAAGTGGAACCAAATATTCCATCACTGATGTGAGAATGAATGTTCCACATGAAGAAGATTTTCAGTAGCAAAATTCTTCATGGAAGTGGCTTGGTAAGAAGTTGTTTGACTTCTTGACACAATAAGACATACATTTATTTGAACATATGAAAATTTCAGTTATGTATGCATGTTTTCTATTGGAAAGTTATGTTTGTTTGAGCCACATTGGATGGATGATCAAGGACATGATGTTCAACTACCTTCTATCAATTTCTTGCCAGAAATTTTTGGGCGATTTCAAGGAAGAAAATTCTTGACATGAGGACAAGAGAATTCAAGAAGGTAAGTGTTGACTACCTTCGATTTGTGGTTCAAAGGCACTAAGCTATGCAAGGAAAGTGTATGGAGGCTGTAAAGAAGAGGGTATTGTAATATCATCTACTAAATAGATCAGGTAATCAGTCTTTTGGGGTCGAAAAGATTCCCAATGGGGAGGTGTGATCAGATTTGGATCAAGGACCTAATTGATAGCTCAAAATTCAAAGTGTTCGAAGGTGTGCCAAACCTAAGTGACCAGATATATCCCATCTTCTTGATTCTAGTGATGCAAACGGTTTGAAAATCCGACATAGTATGAACAAGTTATCGCGATTTGAGAAGTCCATTAACCTATAATTTCTGGCTTTTGACCAAGTTTGAATGGTCTTTGAATATTCAAAAAAGAGAATATTCCAAGGAATATTCTTGGAATGTTCCTCAAAATATTCCCTAGAATATTCCTTTTGGAGGAATAGCAGATGGAGAAGTGTCCAGACCATATTGGTTAGTGGGTTGACTGTTTTCATTTCGGGCCAATGGGAGGTTGCCATGTGGCAACTCCGGAGGCCTCCACGTAGTCCAGGTTTGGTGTAAGAAAATTTTGTGGAGTGGACCAGAGTTGATCTCTTGACTTCCCCACGTGCACGTGCTCACTCTTTCCACTTGGGCTATGGTATTTCTTAGCCTATATGCTCTGCGTGTTTTATTTAACGTGTTATGATTTTTAGTTTGGGGGTCTAGAGGGGCCAACCCCTCCCATATTGTTGCAACAATAAGACCCAAGGGCTTAAACCATAACTATTAACGGCCCACCAACATGTTTTAGGGGGTGTCGCATGCAAGTATATGCTGATGGTTAGATTTTAAAGATGCAGTTTATTTGCAATGGAATTCGTTAACCTCCCATGAAGATCGTGGGTAAGGGGCCATGTGGGCACCCTGGCGGTAATGTTTATTATAATTGTTAGACTGGAAGCTAAACTGGAGTGCACCCACCAAATTTTTGGAAATATCCAAACTTAATTGTAGTTATATGCAGTCTATCCACATTTGGTGGACGATTTTTAGGGGTCATTGGGAAAAATGAGTTGAGGCTCGATCTTGAGCTAGATTTGACCAATTTTGGAGTGCCAATAGTCAATTTCGACTATATTGGACATTCCTGAGCTGTTGGAGAGGTTTTTACAACCATCATAGGAATTTTGGCCAGGTTTTTTCTCCCTAGAAGTTCTAGGGGCCACTAGGGTCACCATGGCCATCAGGAGTTTGAGGCCTAACTAGGGGAGATAGAGGCCTTTCTCAGTAATCTAATAGTCAATTTTAGATGAATCAGACATTTGTGAGCTAATGGTGTGGTTTATAGACACTGTATAGGAATTTTGAAGCCCGATATGCTCCAGTGAAGTTCCAGGGGGTACTAGGGCCATGAAGTGCCAACAATAGTTTGAGGCCTAGCCAGTGCAGCTAGAGGCCCTATTCAGCAAACCAATAGTCATTTTTGACTGATATGAGCATTATGAATACAATGGAGGAGTTTTAAGAAGATTTTGGGGACTTATAGAGGTCTAGAACCCATAGAGAATATTTCTTTGACCGTAGAGCCAGGGGGTGCCACCAGGTTTTGGAGGCAAAACCAAAGCAACCAGAGGCCAATCTTAGTGAACCAATATTCAATCTTAAATTTTTGTAATTATGAATCAATTTAATGTATTTTCAGATCCATTTGCATAGTTATAAAGGTCGAAGAGCCACAACGAAGTTTTGGGCAGCCTAGGGCCAATCGTGGAGGGAGGCCTAGATTATGGAATCTAGTGCTCATTTTTAGCAAATGATCAGTTGATTATGGAGGTATGACATGTTCTAGATATATTATTTGAGATTTTAGGGACATAAAAACAATTTTGAGGTAGTTAGTGCCATAGAGAAGCTCAGTGTAGCTCAAGAGCACCGACAGAATGAATCAAGTTTAAGGAAGCCTAGATCTATTTTCAGGATGATGACATCCATGACAGAGATATAATGGTATTCCAAACCCATTGGTTTAGTTCAGTTAACCATTGGAGTTGATTTTGTAACTTTTAAAAGAAATTTTCCATAATCCTAAAGAGCCAAGTCAAGACGACAAGAGCTCAAGGAGACGTAGCCCACGATATTGGGGTGAAATCCTATATTAAATTTGATGTTATGTATTTTTTCTTATTTTTTGAATTATATGGCTATTCCACATGTTTAATATCAGCAAAAAAAATGGTCTTAAAGAACTTAAATAGTTAAAAGACATACACCTATTTCAAGTATAAAATTCCGCAAAATTCAAGTATAAGCTAGATATTTTATGTTTTTAACTGAGTGGGAGGTTCTTGAAAATAATAAGAAGTTATCCAACCCATTTTCAGTTCGGGTTGGTATCAGAGCACTTGGGTGCTTGATTTACAGAGCAATAGCTTGCTTGTTTGACTTGAAAGGTGTTTAACAGTTAAAGGGTTTGAATGTTTGCAAACTGAATTTTTCTTGAGTTTGCTAGAGGTGAAGGGAGAGCTACTGATAGCTAAGTCCAAAAGAGGAAAAGAAATAAGAAGGTAGAAATCCTCTTCCTTATTCAAGGGACCTCAAGGAAACCCTTGAAGTACAAGAGGGTGTTTGCCGAATGCGACTTGAAGAAGACCTTGAATCTAAAACCATTTTGTTCAAAAGCTTCGTCAATTGTTTTTGAAAGCTTTTTGAATTGTTAATTGAAGTTCTTTAGTTCATTTTTAATGATGACAATATCTTGAAGTGAGATTTCAAAATTTTCCTCCTTAGACATGAAGCAATAATTCTACATAATGAAGGATATGGTGCAAATTCTATTTGAAGATAGAAAAGAAAGCACTAGACTTCATTAGAAATTTGTTGCTATGAGGCAGGAGAAAGAAGAAATTCATCAAATAATGCATGATATGGAGATGCAAATCCATCAAGCCCAAGAGGCCTTAACCAAGAACATGCTTGAAGGAGAGGTAGTTCACTCAAATTTGTCTTCAGTTTTCTCTTCAGATAAATGTGTTGGTTCATTTGAAAATGACACTAGATGTATAGGGTCCAAGTTGATGTTTAAAATGGGCTATGAAGGCAAGGATTAAGGAAAAAATGCACAAGGCACGATTGAACCTATTTTGGTGGAGGAAAGACCTAAGAAATTTGGTCTTGGTTATGTTGAATCATATGGTGAAGACTCTACAGCCATGAAGGAATATGAGGCAACTTCAAACATAAAATCTTTTCCAAGTTCTAATCCACAAACATGTCATGTTTTTTTTCATGATGATTTCCAATGTTTGAAGCCTATGTTGTAGTAAGATGTGTGTAGACATGCAGCTTATGGCGAGCATGAGAATTCAGACAATTTTCAAGACATGAACAGTAATGTTAGTTTGTAAAAGAAATTTGGAACCTCTACTAGTTCATCTCCTCAAGAAGGTAAAAATTATGGACATGAAAAGGAGCATTTGAGGTATAATTATTCCCATAGTCATTTTGATTATCTTTCTGCAAGGCATGAAAATTCTGCATGATTAAATGGAAGAAAGAGTTGTCATGCATATTGTGGTCTATGTAACCATGTTGTTTCAAAATGCTAGAAGAGGATCAAGGAATAGATGAAATAGTTGAGGCAAAGACAACTTGCAAATAAGCTGCATAAGACATGAACACATTGCAAGAAGAAGGGACATTTTTTTTTCCCAATGTTGGACATTGCGTCCAACTAATCATCCCAAGCACATGAAGCAAGAGGATAGAAAGACTAGTGAAAGAGGAACCAAAGATTCCATCATTGATGTGAGAACAAATGTTTCACATGAAGAAGATTTTCAGCAACAAAAGTCGTCGTTGAAGTGGTTTGGTAAGAAGTGGTTTAATTTATTGACACAGTAAGACATACATTCATTTGAACATATGAAAATTTCAGCTATGTATGCATGTTTTCTATTTGAAACTTACGTTTGTTTGAGCCACCTTGGATCGATGATCAAGGACATGATGTTCAACTACCTTATATCAATTTCTCACGAGACATTTTTGGGCGATTTCAAGGAAGACAATTCTGGGTAGGAGGACAAGAGCATTTAGGAAGGTAAATGTTGACTACCTTCGAGTTGTGGTTTAAAGGCACTAAGCCATGCAAGGAAAGTGTATGAAGGCTAAAAAGTAGAGGGTGATGTACTCTCATCTACTAAAAAAATCAGGTAATCAGTCCTTTGTTGTCCAAAAGATTCCAGTGGGGAAGTGTGATCAGATTTGGATCAAGGAACTAAGTGATAGCTGAAATTTCAAAGTGTTCGGAAGTGTGCCGAACCTAAGTGATCAGATAGATCTTGTCTTCCTGATTCCATTGCTACAAACAGTTCCAAAAAATGACAACATATGAAGAAGTTATCGCGATTTGAAATGTCTAGTAAACTATAATTTCTGGTTTTTGATCAAGTTTGACTGGTCTTTGAATATTCAAAAAAGAGAATATTCTAGGAAATATTCCTTGAAATATTCCTTCTGGGCTAGTGGCAGATGGAAAAGTTTCCAAACCGTATTGGTTAATGGGTTGACTGTTTCCATTTAGCGCCAATGAGAGGCTGCCACGTGGTAGGCCCAGAGGTTGCCACGTGGCCCAGGTTTGGCATACGAATTTTTTTTGGAGAGGACCGGAGTTGATCCCATGACCTCCTTACATGCGTGTGCCCGCTCTTACCACTTGGGCTATGGGAGTTCTTAACCTATCTACTGTGCATGTTTTATTTAACGTGTTATGTTTTTTAGTTTGCGGGTCTGGAGGGGTCAGCCCCTCCGATACACCAAGACCCAAGGGCTTAAGCCCTAACCATTAATGATCCTCCAACATGTTTCAGAGGGTGTCACATGCAATTATACGTCGAAGGTTAGATTTTAAAGTCACGTTTTATTTGCAATGGAATTCGCTAACCGCCCACGAAGACTGCGGGTAAGGGGCCATATGGCCACCCCGACGATAACGTTTATTATAACTGTTAAAATGGCAATTAAACTTGAGCATGCCCACCAAATTTTTGGAAATTACCAAACTTAACTACATTTATGTGCAGTCTCTCCACATTTGGTGGGGGATTTTTAACGGTCATTGGGCAAAATGCGTTTAGGCTCTATCTTGAGCTAGATTCAACCAATTTTGGAGTGTCAATAGTCAATTTCGACTGTATTGGACATTCCAAAGCTATTGGAGAGGTTTTTAGAGCCATAAAAGGACTTCTGAGCAGGGTGTTTCTTTATATAAGTTCTAGGGGACACTAGGGCCACCATGGCCAGTAGGAGTTTGAGGCTTAGCTAGGGGAGCTAGAGGCCTTTCTTAGTAATCCAATAGTGAATTTTGGAAATTTGAAAAATTTTGGGAACTAATGGTGTGGTTTGAAAATCCTGTAGAGAAGTTTTGATGTCCGAGATGCTTCAGTGAATTTCCAGGGGCCACTGGGGCCAACAAGTGCCAACAGTAGTTTGTGGCCTAGCCAGTGCAGCTAGTGGCCTTATTCAACAAACAAATAGTCATTTGTAATTGTAATGAGAATTATGAATCCAATGGAGGAGTTTGCAGAAGAATTTTAGGGCTTTTATAGGTACAGAAACCATAGAGAAGTTTTCTTTGACCGAGAGCCACGGGGTTCCAGTAGGTGTTGAAAGTGAAACCGGAGGATCCGAAGGCCAATCTCACGAACCAATAGTCTATCCTAGTTATTTTTTGAATTATGTATCCATTGAAGGGATTTGCAGAGCCATTTGAAGACTTCTGGATGTCATAGAGCCATAGGGAAGTTTTGGGCAGCCTAAGGCCAACCGTGAAGGGAGGCCTAGATTGGGGAAGCCAGTGCTCATTTTTACAAAATGTTCAGTCGATTTTGGAGATCTGATATGTGCTAGAGACAATAGGTGATTTTTCAGGGACAAAAAAAGAATTATGAGGGATTTAGTGTCATAGAGAAGCTCAGTGTAGCTCAAGAGCACCGACAAAAGGAATCAAGTCTAACGAAGCCTAGATGTGTTTTTAGAGTGATGACATCCCTAACAAGGATATAATGGTATTCTAAACCCATTGGTTTATTTCATCTAACCATTGGAGTTGAGTTTGTAACTTGTAAAAGAAATTTTCCATAATCTGAAAAAGGAAAGTCAAGACAACAAGAGCTCAAGGAGACATAGCCCATGATATTTGCGTGAAATCGTAGATTAAATTTGTTATTATGTCTTGTATTTTATTTGTTTCATTATATGGTTGTTGCACATGTTTAATATCCACAAAAAAATGGTCTTAAAGCGCTTAAATAGTTAAAAAACATACACCTATTTCAAGTATTCACTTCTCCAAAAGTCAAGTATAAGCTAGATCTTTTATTTGTTTAATTGAGTGGGAGGTTCTTCAAAAGCATAAAACTATCCAACCCATTTTTAGATCACTCAAAACCAACTCTGCAACTTATTTTTGAGCTTATACATGACATAGTGACCATAAGTGCAAAAACTAATTCATGAGTGTAGAAATTTTATCAAATGGCATCAATCATGAATCTCATCTATAGAGGGGAACTTGATACATAATGAAAGCTTCTCCAGCACCTTTATACATCATTATTATTCCAACCCATGACTCGAGAGGATCAAGGACATATTAAGGGAACCATGTCAAGCATCATATCTATGGAGACATAGTTATACAACCAACCATCAAAACCTTCAAAGAGACATTAAAGAAACTGCAACCTCAACATTTACCATAGCAACCATACAAGACAATACCATGAATAAATCAAGCATATGGATACCATCAGCCATATAAGCTGAGCTTGACTTCAATGCTAACCATCAATCATCACATTACTACATCAATACCAACACTCTTCCGAATTGTACAAAGAGTACCCTACTTATAGCAAAAAGGAACCAGATATCATTCTTAAAACTGTTATTTATAATGTATAAATGAAATCCTGAAAATGATATGTGTTGTAAAGAAATTTATATCTCTGATTTTTAGAGTTGTAAATCTCTTCTGTTGATATGTTGCTTCAATCTTATTGCAAGATGTCTCAAGGGCGTGATCTCTTGGAACAAATTCTCTCCAAAAAATAATAAAATTTAAATTTAAAAAATCAATTAAATTGGAGAAAAAACTTCAGTTCTCCAACCAACAAACTAAAATCAATCAATAAAACAGATTTGCAACATTC
Source organism: Pinus albicaulis (assembly GCA_034641835.2). Taxonomy (NCBI): domain Eukaryota; kingdom Viridiplantae; phylum Streptophyta; class Pinopsida; order Pinales; family Pinaceae; genus Pinus; species Pinus albicaulis. Next base: position 50,682,409 of record CM076578.1, read on the forward strand.
CATTTCTTTCCTGTGGAGATATGATTAGCATTTGTACCATTTGGGAATGAATTAGTACAAACACATAAACTGATTTTTGGTTACACATTTAGAGCCTTGATGTCTGCTAATTTTTGGAATACTCTATTACTATATCTATTTGAGATCAACCTTCCAGGTTTTTCTCCACATAAATAATTTCCCAAGGAACCCACATTTACCTCATTTGGTGAAGTAGAACTTAAGTTATTGCCTCTCAAACTTGAGTCATTTTTTTTTTCTTTTATTTTTAAACTTTATAAATAAAACATAAAAATAAATAAAATAAATAATAAATACATGAATTAATAATTTAAAAATAATAATAATAAATAAAAGGGAGGACGCTTTAATGATTCATGGATACGTACATAGATGAGGAGGTAAGTGGAGTGGAGGAGGGGTCCACGTGAGTTGAGTGTGGGTCGCTCCTCACTATATTTTGATTAGAAAAAAAAATCCCCTTGAATATACCGCCCCTCACCATTTTATTATATGTGTACTATTATGTAACACCGTGCTCACGTCTCTCGCAGATTATGAGCTTGTGAGATATCAAGGGAGCACCACAAGAAACCTTCGAAATCCCATAATCTCTTAGAAGATGTCAACCGCGCTAGAATTTGGAATTTGGTGGTTTTTAAATTTTAATATTATTATTATTATTATATTTTTATATAATTAATAAAAATAAAATATTTGATATATTTATAAATTAATTAAATTAAATTAATTAATTAACTAAATTAAAATAATTAATTAATTTAATAGGATTAAATAAGCTTAATTAATTTGAGAAATAACTAATTTAATTAATCAAATTTAATAAATTAAATAAAAATTGTATTTATATATATCAATAAGTTTAATTTATACAATTTGCAAAGTACATATTTACATATTTTCTTAATGTTGAGGCCTTCAAAATGACCAAAATTTGACCAAGCATAATTTTTCAACAATGAGATAAAATGAAGTAAAATTAAAATTGTTTGAACGCTGATAGCAAATTCAAAGCAATGAATCTTTCAAAACAAAAATCAAAGAAAAACAAAAAACACTCAAAATTAGCAGAATTAAAGCATCTTAAAACAATATTAGTAAAATTTACATCGAGGGCTCCATAATTTCATAGAAAGTAAGGGGAATCATTTATTATTCAAATCTACATAATTTCATTGAAAATCCAAAGAACAATCATCATACTTTCATTTTTGAGGAATTAGTGTGGGGCTTTGCCCTCTTATTGTGTTCTCTTGTTGAGTAAATTGTTGAATACTCCATGGCTTGGACTTCCAATAATCGACTGGAATGTCCCTCTATCCACTTGGATATCCTTCTTTCCTCCAAAATGTCTGCTATCAAGACTTGATCATTGTTCAATGATCCTCCTATCCAAGGATTTGATCATTCACTCTTCTTCAAACATCTTGGACCACTAGATGTTCCTTCAACTTGGATGTGTTTACTTCATGAGTCCTAGTTTTGGAAGTGGAACATACCTTGACACTTACCTAGACTAGAATTGTATCAAGCGACAAGAAATAAGTGTAAGAGTGATAAATATTTTAGCATCACATTCACTGGTATGAACTGGAAGTTTTCACTGAGCTTGGAATAACAATTCAACCTATGAACCTCATGTAACTAAATAACTTTGAATTTACTGTTTCTCTAATATTACACTCCTTGATAAAAAACCCTAGAGTATCTATATAAGGCTATCAAGATCAAATGTGGAGAGAGTATAAATAAAGTTGAAATTAGATTACATCAAACAAGAAAATTACAGAAGATACATAAATTCATGATACGGAGCTAGAGATCTTTACAAGACACTGAATTTTAGTTCTTGTTGTTATTTTTATTTCTTACTCTTGGCCTGAATAAAATATCTCGAATACAATGTAAAGGCTATAACTAACAAATCTCTGTTTTTCCTATATTTTCCCCTCTTCTAAACACTAATTCCACTCCAACTAATATAATATTCACATATTTCCCTTGAGGACACTTCAACATAACCTCAAAACTAACATAACTTACCTTAGGCTAAATATCATGATTTAGAGAAAATAACAAAAGGCGAATTGTTACTGTGGGTGAAATAAATTTCTTCTATGATACTTCTGCATTGAATGAATTTTATCTTATTTAAGCGGGTGAGGCCATGATTCCAATGGCATAAATAGTATTTAAAATGGAGCTTACAATATTTGATATGGTCTTGATTAAAGTGTACACTTTAATGTGTTAGATAGCTAGTCCATTAGGGTTATGGTAACTAATATGAATCATTAATAGGATTCAAGGTGACTTATGGAAAGATCAATCTAAGGGTTAATATTCTATTTATATGTGTATCATTCTATAATAAAGAAAAAATCACCATTATATCATATCAATGTGCAATGTAATAGAGTTATTGGAGTGTTTCTAATAGTCCCGGGCATGTTGACACCTTTCTCGTTCCTATTTTTTCTTTATCATTACCTAGCACTATAGGTATGGACTCTAAGATCAATTTGAAACATATTTTACATATATATGAGGTATTCCATCTGATTTTACTAGAGGAACCTAATATCATATGTGCTCATGGATGACCAATCCATTCTTCATTTTCTACTCATATTTATCTCTAGTATTGAGGCATTGGAATATGAAGTTGTATATAAATATTGGATGGATGTAATGAATACATACTTCAACCATTACTGAATTATACGATCCATATTTATTTCTTATATGGCTTGCATTGAAAAATATCAGTTTCTGCTTAACTTTCTAGAGGAAAATCCCAAGAAGTGCAAGAAGCTGACTTCACCATGGGTTGTTCATCTCTCTAAGTTCCAGAGATAGAAAAATAATTATTATTATCGACCTAGTACTGGAAATGAAAAAATGATTACCCCTATATCATAAGGGGCATAACCTTCTATTCCTTCTAACTTTAGGTAGGTTTCTTCTTCTATTTAAATCCCAAAGAAAATATCTCCTAAAAAATCCCCCTACCATAAATTAATTATGACTTCAGGTGGTTTCCAAAGTTGAGGGAAACTACAATAATTGATTTTAGAAGCATATAATTTAAATATGAAATCAAATCTTAATTGTCTATATATGAAACCACTTAATTGTCTATATATGAAACCATCAAGGTCCTATTGTATTTTTCTATTTGGATGGAATTACTCTTGTGATTTTTGGAGTGTAGGATGCATATAACTTAACATATACTTTGTTTCAAACACCTAAAAACTTGGAACATATTGCTATGAGGGAAATATTTTTAGGGCCTTTTCCTTATTATATGATAGATAAAGAATAAATATGATATGAAGTTTTACTATTTATTTTATTTTGTATTTAAAGGAATAAACAACTGGTTTCGTCTCATACTTGCATGACATGGGGGTGATTCCAACTACTACTACTATAACTTGTAGGTTACCTTGTATTGGCTTTCCATAAGAATAGGTGAATCAAGGGGATTTCCGCCTTGAACCTCCTCACACATGATACATAATTTTCATAGCCATCACTAATTGATTTCCCCCCTAGGAGGCTAATATATGCAAAATATTTTAGACATGGAAAAAAAATGAATTATCTTCAAGGAGAATATTCTACATGGTGTTGAGGATCAAGTTCCAATTATTTAGCTACAAAATTTTCAAATCTAATAGGGCTAAGTGATATAATGGGACTTGATCCCAGTTTCTTGTACCCCCATCTCAAACCTGCTAATTTATATTGCAAAATTGCAAGTATCTACAATGAATAAACAAACTTTTAAATATTCATGTCCAAGATCAATATTTTAAAATTATATAAATTGAATGAAACTTGATATGTATGCAATGGAATAGAAATAACTGTAGGAGTATTGTTAAATATATACTACTAGTCTAGAAATATTGTGCATGTCTTTAATATCATAGCATATGACAACAAACAATTAGGAAATGAATGCCTTTATTCTGTTGAGTATTTTAAGGAATAAAATTTTAAAAATATCTAGAGATATAGGAAAAATATATGGAATTAAAAACCCAGTTTTATTAATCAAATGAGAGTATATAGAAAGATATCTTATCAAATTTCGACCAACATTTTGACCATAAATTACTTTGGAATCAAAATATGTTAAATTTACATAGGGAGGAAATTTAAGTGCCATGAATGACATAAAATAATGTATGTTTGTTATTCGGACCTTTCTAATAAGATTTTCACTGTCAAAGGTCTACAAAAACTGTTGTAATTAGTAGTGAAAATTAATCAAATGTTCTAAAAAGGACAAGAAGTTGCAAGAAAACTAAAACAAAATTTTAAGAATAAAAATCAATTGATGATATCCTTCCTTCCTTATCACTCCTCAAGAAATTTATCATGTCAAGAAGATGGTTAGACTTCTAAAGTCAGAAGAAAAATAATAATCATATATATATATATATATATATATATATGTTATAATATAAAAAGTGAAAAATAAAAAATGAAGCATAGCCACTTATCTTTTTCAGTTACTTTCAAGTTAACTACCTCTAATTGTTTTTAATTTATTTAATTATTCATTTTCTTCAATCCTGAGGAAATGAGTGTTATTTGAAAGAAAATTATAATTTGTTTTGACTAGGTGGGGTCCCACTAGGATCATATCCATAACATATTATTAACATGTTACATTGTGACTTCGTCTAACATGTAGTATTAATGCTATCATTAAAAAAAAATTAATCTCACCAAGCACATTCAACTATACCATGAAATGCGTCACTAATAGGGAATAATAAAAACTCATAAAAATGGAATGCATCATTCATCCTTTTGCCTCCCATATGTTTAAAAGAAAACATAACAAAAAAAATACCACTATCATCTTAGTATATTCCATAACCATGTTTGAAAAGTAAGTCGATAAATTAAAAAAAAACCCTAATCATGATAAATTTTGATCTATATCTAAACCAAAGACTTTTCTCTTCCTGTCATTCCTATTTTATTAATTTACCTCATGATCAAAATATATGAAGAATATTATCTTCTTCCTTCATCATCAATATTGGAAGTGTTGGTGTGAGAATAGGTTGATATGGCCTGAGTGAACGAGAAAATAGGTACAAGATTTATAGGTTGTTTTCCTTTATATTTCTCTACATGAGAAATATAAAGCTCTCATATAGGGAAAGTATTAGTATGGGACAAAATGAATGGAATTTAGGGGATAGCCATAGGTGTTGGAATATCATGTCAAGAACAAAAAGGCCAATTGGAAATTGTGGGGGTTGGTATAGTAGAGCTCGGTTCCCATCTGATAGACTCCTGTAATTCACAGTATCACAAGATGAGTGATTATTTCTGTTTAGATAATTTATATTGAAAATAATATTCCATGACTGTCATTTATTTCCAAGAAGGAACTGTTGGTTAAAAAGGGCAAAGAATAGTCTCTCCTAGGTTTCAGAAATCCCATTTTCCATAGGCAAATTAGGCTTAAATACATCGTTTAGTGCTTATCCATTAAACCTTAAAAAACCCTCTAATATAATTTTTTTTGGATTTCATATTACCATCTTCGATATCATATCATGTCTTTTTAGACATTCGGCAGACCACTTCATTCCCACATACCACACCATCCACTCACACCCTACTAATCTCTTGACACCTTTCCACCATCTCCACTTCCTATCTCCCCATTCGATGGCCCATAACTTATTTCGGCCCCCCCTCAACCTCTGAATTTAACGTCAGTGGAGGGGGGGCAGGGTGCGTGGTGGGTCTGAAATCAGCAAGCTTTGAAACTACTTTCACCATTACGTGTCGGCTTTCCATTGTTTCGCACCCCCCACCCCCGTCCTATACCACTTACCAGGTATACCCCCCTCTGAAATGGTTTTCCCTCCACAAAAAAACCAACCCCCGCCACCTTTCCCATCATCTTAACCCTGGCCTTTATCGTAATCACCAGTTTCCAACCATATTCGTAATTCCCAAATCCTATAAACTTCCTAATGCGATATTGGTGGGGCCCCTTTAATATATATATCATATATTATGTATGTGATATCATTACCACAATAAAATTTTGGTTTTTCCGCTTCCCCTTTATCCTTGAATTTTAACATTGGCATATCGCAAAAATCCTTGCAACATCCATTTTCCAGTCCATAAATATTTTTATGTGATATTAATGGGACTCATTCCTTGCCACATCACGTCTCCCCTCTCGCTTATCTCATATCTCAACATCAGCAGTTTGTTGCCTGTCCCCAATCCCTGATCCACCAATATGTGATATGTGATATCCTCCTAGGTCCTTTATTTGCGATCAACTTTGATCCCTTGGTTGTTATATGCGATAAGTCCCCTTCGCCAGTCTCCAATATAATTTTTTACTATATATGTGATATCCTCCTCGGTCCCCGATTTGAGATCAGCTCTGATCCCTTGGTTGCGATGTGCGATAAGCACCCTCCACTAATCTGCGATATAAGTTTTGACCAGATATGCAATATTTGACTTTGTGATTTGTGATATCACAAATTGCAGATCACAGTAATTCCACCATCCCTCTGTTAATACTTCCACCTTTCCTCTGTTACATCCGCCATTCCTCCGCTAAACGTCAATTCATTGCCAATTTAAATAAATCTGATGAATCTATCCAAAAGGTTTATTCAGTCGATAGCCAAAGGTTTTCCACCAAATTAAAAGAAAGGCACCATTTGAAAATTAAAGGGATCTTTGACAATAATATAAGAAAATGGTTTTTCTATTAAAATAATCTCGCCATGCACAATATTGAAATATTAATATAGGAACAGAGTCTGCAACGGTGAGTAGAAAAGGAAAAAAATAGATGCAACTAGCACGACAACATATTAACCATAGCGGCGTTGATCAGCCAAATCAACCAGCACCACACCATATTTAATGATCCAGTAAAGGTGGCCCAAAAGTATGTCCAGATGTTAGAGCCACGCATTGTTGCCTCTTCTTGACCACCTCAACCACCGTCAGCTTAATTTTGGATTCATGAAGAGCTACCAAATGTTTTGGATGTATGAAGAGTTGTCAAAGTTAATTCCAGAGGTGGTGTTTGTTAGAGATATTTTGTCTGGGTCTTACATGGCCACACCTGTCCAGTTTATTCTTTATTGTAATTAATGAAAATTTTTCTAAGTAGATAGGGAAACTGACATATCTTTTGGTTAAATATTGCATGAAATACTAGTATCAAGGGTTGGATCCAGTGGGATCGGGTTGGATCTATTTTTACCTTGTTGGATCCTGCACTATAAGAACATTTTGTATTGGAGAACTATAATTTTTTGAGTTGGGCATCAATAATAAGAGACCGTTTATATGATACTTGAGTTGTGTTAAATGGTAATGTGTTTCCTATCTATGTTAAATTTTTCCATTGTTTTGCTTGTTGTGCATCCATGTATCTGGTTGTAAAATAAAAAAAATTAGATTAAGATTTTCTATCAAAGCACCTTAATTTTGTCTATATTTACCATCTGAATGTTTTCTTCTAAATTTTGGTTAAAGAATTATTAATTGTGCTTTAATCATTACTGAATATCACTATTTTCTCCATATCATAATTCATGCTACCTTAGAGAAAAAATTAGTACAGTTAGATTTCCCTGTGATTCTCTTGAAAAATTGATGCACCAATCCAACCTTTTGACTTCATAGCCCAATGGATTATTCCCTGGAGACCTATTCAACAAACCTACAAAATAAATAAAAAAAACCAATTCTCACAATCATTGTGACTAGCCTAACATCAACATTCATAATATTGAGGAAAAACTAAATCATAAATAGAGAGAGCCCTTCCTGAGTCTAGGAAGGCTAGGTCCTAGATTCCAAAGTGGTTTGATGTTGTCCTCTATCATTTATTATTGGAAATATTATAAATTATAGGGCCCCAACACCATCCATCATCACGAAGAGGTTAGTGCTATGCAAGTGGATGGTCCCAAGGAATCTCTATGATACTATGGTGTGGCTAAGGAGAGTTTTGTGACACAAGAGGAGTAGGGTAAGGTCCTCTTAGATATAATTGGCTAGTCTAGGTCAACTAGTTCAATTCATTTGAATCAACATCAAAGTGGATAGAAAGTTTGATTCTTTTATTTATGATTTCAAGTCATGTTACATTTTCTCTCTTGAGTTTTCCATTCGATTCCCTTTCAGAACCCCTTGCTAAAGAAAAACATCTATGACACAAATACAAATACTTTTCTCATGAAATCATATATCTCAATCATATGACAACTGAGCCATATTACTCCCTTCGATACCAGACATATTCAAATGGACATAGGTGTGGTATATTTATTTCTATGCGGGTAATGAAATGAGTGGAATAATATGTAAAGAACTTAAGAAGAATTCTAAAACATTCAAAGAGCTATGATATTTTCATTGTGAAATCAAAATAATGAAATAAGTGTTGTAACATGCTAGAAAAGTATTGTATATTTTTCAAAAGGGAGAGAAATGGTTGTATATGAGACATAACCTTAATTTTTTTTTATAGTGAGTGTGATGGAAAATATTGGAGAAACATGACACGAAAGACATGAGAGGGAAGGCTACTTTTTGTGCTAATAAAGATGAATAAGTGGTGTTGGCATGAATGTTTTTGGTATCATTTTCCTTTAATGGAAAGTAATTTCCCAAGTGTGCTAAGAATAAATAGTAATTACATAAAAATTATTGAAAATGAATGAGTATCCTTTTAAGGAAATGGGCTAGCTAGAGGCTAGTGTACAAAATCAGAATTTGCAAATATTGGGAAAGAAGGTTTAATGTGAGAAGCATATGTTAAAATTAATTGCATGAATATCATTAAATAACTTGAGGTGTCAATGTAGGGTCAATGTGTTAACAAAATAAGGATACAATAACAAGTAGAATGCAGTACGATACATGCACTAGGAACTTATACTAGGAATAAAATTCATAGTAATAGGGAGCAAGACATGGCCAACATTTTATACAATAAAACTTTATAGTCCAATATAATAACAATTCATAGTGGGATAAATCATAGTAATTTTGAATTAAATGAATATCAATGCATTTTCACCCACGAATATAGTCCAATATCATAACAATTCATAGTGGGATAAATCATAGTAACTTTGAATTAAATGAATATCAATGCATTTTCACCCACGACCTTTATTATTGTCTAAAAAACATGTCAGGTTAGTTTGGGCTTCCTATGGGGGCATGTGAGGTATTTTTGTAAATGCAACACACCTTATGACCAACCTGAAAAATGTGTTGAACATTTTTAGGTCCCCATGGTACTAGTGTATCCCCTTATTATTGTTAGTGTCACCACCTTATTGTTATTGTTTTGCCCATGTTGTCCAGATATTTTTATTATTGTGCCCCATAGGAGACCATTATGGTTATTGTTGTGCCCTTACATTATTAATGTTACGTTGGTTAGGATTATATTATGACCCCTTGCACTTTGATATATAGAAAGGAGGTTTTATCATTTGAATCATCCAAGAATTATTCATTTATGTAATGTAAAGGAGGTTTCCCCCTCGAAGTTGTTGATTTCGAAGTTGTTGATCTCTCTTTCCTTCTATTTTGTGAGCTAATTTCCTAATGTTTGGTATCAAAGCTTTGGATTCTAGGGTTTCACTGCTGCAAATAAGTCACCTTGGAATGTTCACTGTAATTTTTTTTCTATGAAGGTTCAGACACTGAAAAAAATCCAATTTTAGCCAAAATCCAGAATAAAGTTGTGTAATATTTTTAGATCTTGGCTCGCTATATGTTGGACACCTAATCCACTATGGGTAGGTGTGGAAGTTGAATAGTCACAAAAGGAGCCCAAGTGACCTTGGAAGATGAATCCAAGGGTCACACCAATGTAATATAAATGTACATCTATGGTGAATAATAATAAATCACACACTTATCTTTTTGTCCTTATGTGTTTAGTTTCTCCTTATGTGTGGTTACCATGCGTGTATTTAGCATGGTATCAAAGCAGGTACCTTCATAACTTGCCCAATCTTGTGTGAAAGCCTCTAGTTTTGTGGAATTTTTGTGTTTTTTAACTCTACCATCTACTGTTGTGTTTCCATTCTCAGTTGGACGTGAAATATGCTCATGCTCACTATGCACCTAGCCTAACATTCGAAAATATTCTTGAAAATCTTGGCACAACTGTAATTTTAGTATGCTATTCCTATGCATGCACTGACATTAGAGGAATTTTGAGGTCTAAAATGGGCCTCCTAAGGAAAATGTACAATCAAAATTCACTTTATGAGAACCAATCACATATTAGGGGATGACGTCATCCCTAATGGTTGAGGTGGCATTGCTTGAGTTAAAGATACTTACTTGTCACATTCTCAATGGTGGATAAAAATTCATGGTTAACCATGGTAGTAGTCTCAGTAATTTTAAAGTCAAAGTACTTATAATAAATGTCATTTCACACTTTTTGAATAAAAATATATTATTTTCATTTAATATTTCTTAAAAGAAACAATACATATCCCTATGCATTTATTATATTATATTATTTTTATATAGCATATTAATTACATGTTATTATACAATTTAAATAATATAAATTTTAATTAATATCATATAATATAATTAATAATTTATAAATTTATATCTATATTTTATTTTAAGTTATTTAAGTACAAAGGACAAATGCATTAGTTGTTAAATGATAATGACTTTTCTTGATAAACTCATTCTTATTTATAGTCACACCAATACATTTTTTTATTAATTTTATTCTGGTACAACTTTGAATTGAATTTAACTATGGTTACATGGATTTTGGTGAAAAAAGTGAATTTCAAATTCATAAATATTATTTTATTGGTTTAGATATTAATTTATTATTTCCTTAGGAGGCCCATTTTAGACCTCAAAACTCCCCTAATGTGTGTCCGGTAAAAGTTCCAAGTGTCATTTCCTTAGCTCTAAATTTAGAGTTGAAAATGCAATGGATCTCCTGAATAAAATAGTTTTGTCCCTCTGCTGGCTTTTTGCCTTTGTGGCCACTCTCTTTGAATGTCATTTCTACCATTCGTTCTGCGTTTCATGAGTGTCATGTCAGCGACATTCCAGCTTCGATTTCTACCTAGTTCTGCAACTACTCCAAGAAATGCCTTTTTTTATTGTTGTGTGTTTATCCCTCATCCCATCAGTTGTGGAGTTTATGCTCAACGCTCGAACTCCCACCTCTACACCCGCTGGCCCTTCCATCTGCAAGCTCCCCAACAGTTGGCCTTTGAATATAATCCATAACACTGATAGTATTAGTTTATGTGTAAGTTAATATGCTGCCCATGCAGTCGACTCCCAACATGGTGTGATTATATTTCATGTTCTCTATCGTTTGGCATCTAATAAAACCAGTGCTTCTAGTCACCAGAATGCACCTGTTGAATCTTCCTCTGGTTTCCCTTGTGACCCCATCGCAGCCTCCCACTTCCACTCGCCCATATATCGACTGCCCATTGCTTCACTCTACCTCAATCTGTCAGCACTTGCTGTAGTCTCACAACACCTCATATGCTGCTCAACCCTCCTTTCAAACCACCATAGCAGTCTTGGCCTCACTCCTCTATCGGATCACCTCCCTAGTACAACTGCCTCCTACGCGTTGTGTGATCCCACTAGCGGCTCTCTCTTACTATTCCTCTCCCACTAGAAATCCCATAGCAATTCTGAGCACAGTCATGATCTCAAGAACCCCCGTGTCAATGTAGGTCCTGTTGAGCAACACCAGGTAATTGACGCAGAAATACGTCCAGTTGTTGCTGATCTTGCTCCTCGATCATGGTGGGGTGAGAGAGGCCCAAACTCTCGACCTCATATTCGTGCGGACTCCTTGGCTCCTCCTCCACATGCAGTCTCCATCTACTTAGACCTCCCACCTGTCCCATCGAGACGTGTGGTGCTCAACTCTGACGGTTGTTCCATCGACTACTTCATTATCAAGCTAGTTAGAGACTATTCATAATGCACAACCAGAAATAGCATATCACGTTCATATACTTCCCAGAAATTGAACCACCCTGTGATATTGGAGGTGCTACGAAGGGACGAAATTGACTCTCAGCATATTCACTTTGGACGAGATCCAACTACTTCCATGAATATTTCTTTTCCCCAAAAATATTCATGCTTGGGAAGCGCTGCAACATCGACTAATCTCAGGTAATCGTTGTAGCCTCTTATCTTTGATGACACATTTGTAAAGCTTGATACGCCTAGTGCTAAGTGATCCATGGAAGAAAAGGGAAGAGTAATTATATTTTGATTGGAATTGAGGTGCAATATTTGCCTAGTTTCTGGAAATCACATCTAAAATCTAGTGCGTAGAGTTTTGAATCCATGACTAGTCTATGGGTACCGACCTCCCAACGTATTATATAATTCATCTATTTAATCTTATGTGATAGCATCCTTTACTCATGGCTTTTAAGAGTTTGTTAAATATCCCTCATATATTAATTTAAGGACTCAAACCATTATCGACCTACAATAGAGAAAGAGACTGGCATCAAAAATCTTAGTTTCCTTGTTTTGATGGGCTGGTCCGTTATATATGAATTGAGTTGCATCCAGAGAAAAATTGGTCCTAATCATTCCTCCAAAGCCTACCATCAATGCTTCCTATTGTTTGTAGAAAAATATATTGCATAATTTCTAAAGGACTTTGGTATTTACTAATACAGTTGAACCTCACACACTTTATTTTCTAGATGTTAAGAAAAATGGATGAACTTGAAAGAATATTAGAGTTATTGAGAACTCTAATCGTATCCACTACTGATAGCACAGTAAAAATCGGTCAAACGACTATTTTGACATTAAAACAATCTACAAAATTCCAAAGAGATGATATATTTTTTGGAGCTTGAATCTCAGCTTCAGCAAGTAGAATTACAGTAGTGGATTCCTCATTCTGAACTTGTTTCTGTTCAAAAAATTGAGAGGGACTCCCATCAGCTGCAAAAATATAAAGTTTAGGTTGGTTCACATTCAATACCCATTTCAATAGAAGATGTGCATAAAGATGCAAAAATGCAGCATGCACCTCCCAAGCCCATCATCAAACCTTTGGAGGAGCTTGTCCACAACATGAACATAACTGGTCTTGGATATGGCATGGAGTTGTCCTTTAATATTCTAGAGTACTCCAAGCCAATCAAATTTCAGAGTGCCATATTTCTTCATGACAGTTCACCTTCAACTGTTCCACAACCTGCTCCTCTTCCATAGCAACAACAACAACTTGAAAAATGGAAACACTGTGATCGAGTTGGCCATATGAAAGATCACTGTTGCAATCTTAACCCATGCAAGCAATGTAGTTGTCACACCCAATCTTCACATAGATGCTTTAGAAACAAGTCTCCTGCAAGAAAAAAGATTCATCTTCAATGGATCTCTTCTTGGAAATGGGCATCAACAACCAAGAAGACGTTTCAGACATATGTCATAACTTGTTCTCAAATATTGAAAAATATTTCAGTTGAATTTTAGCCATCATCTCACCTTGTACCTGATAGGGGGGAAAATGGTGGTCATCTAAAAGCTTCAATTCCACATCAAGTGATCCTGAGCCACAATCTCTCATTCCAAATTAAGAGTTGTAGCTAGATACACAGTAGTTCAAGCGAGCCTGAGCCATAACTTATCATTCCATATTCAAATTTGTAGCCAGAGACACAGATGCCCATGAGCATTCCTTTTTTGGTCAGTGGACAGCCTTAAACCATCCATGTGAGGTTGATATTCGTCCTCTTCAAATAATTCAAGACGCTTCCTCTAGTAGAAGACTTCATCTTCTTTCCATATTTGGAAGAGTTTCGGGAACTACAATAAGTGTTACGTGCCATTGTTGGTGGTCATCCTTAAACCATCTCTTTATGGTTTTTTTAGGGTGCACAATTTCATCTCAAAAAGGTGGCCAAGGGAAATGTGTCACAAATTTTGTTTGTGACAGCATATTGGAATTCTATAAAAAATTACCAAAAGAGCATGGAATTTAGTTTCGTGTGTATTAATTTCAGAGTCAAAAGACGAAACAATGACACATTCTATTCCATACAAGTTCAGTCTATTCAACCAATCCATAATTAGGTCATTGTGGGAGATTGTGCATAAATTTAACTTGAAGAATCCAAATTATGTCTGACTCGTGGAATTGGAAACAATACTCGAAGGGATACTACAAGGCTAAAGATAAAATCTCGGGGATCCAAAATTACAAAAATACACCAGTTTCAATATCAATCTCCTCAAAATAAATAAAAAGGTGTGTATTTGTTTTTAAAAATTGCATAAGTCTTGTTTGTAAAATCAGTTTGAAGTGATTCCAAGGGAATATTGAAGCATAGATATCAATATTGGGTTCTAAAATTCCCCCCCCAAATAGAATTCCACACCCATTAATCCCTCATAAGTCTGTAATGTGACTCATGAAGATTAATAAGTGCAACATGATATATTAAAATTAAGATACCAACTCCAACAAATTTCGCTCTCATAAAGAGTAACAAAAAATGAAATGGAAGCTAAGATGGATGGTTTGAAGAAAGACATGTATGGGTTGAAGAAATGCATGGAAGATAATATGGATGGTTTGAAGAGTGGAATGGGAGCTAATATGGATGGCGTTGAAGCTAGATCGGCAGTATAGAAAACAACATGGAACATTTGAAGAAAGACATGGAAGGTTTGAAGGAAGTTTTGGAAAAGTTGCTACAAGAAAACCTTCCTAATGGCGAAAAGGTAGTAGAGGAAACTCATGATGAAAAAAAAAGAAATTTTAATCATGATTTCATAGACTCTAATGTTGTATTTTAGACCTAACATATTCTAATGATATATATGAGGAAGTTTTATGGAAAGAATCATATAACAAGGATACTACAAACGGATCAATAGTTTGAGCTCCATAATGTGAAAAACACACAAAAGGTACACATTGAAACCTTATATTTAAAATAAAATCAGTTTTTAGGGTATCAATGGAATTGTTATTGTAAACCACTAGTCACTTGGTCAATTTTTATGGAGGAAATAATAGCATATTATTAGCATACAAAGAGAAACGCCTTCTTTAGCCAATTCATAAATCTCAAAGAAAGTGGTTCAATAATGGAACACATTGAGGACTTCCAAAATTGAATATAAGGGTAAATAATATTCCATAGAAACACAGGATTGATGTGTTTATATGGATTCTAAAGGATAACATCCAAAATGAGGTTCACCTTTTGGAATGTGAAGCATTGGAGAAGGCATTCAGGTTGGCAAGGAAAAGTGAAATAATTATGGCGACAAGGAAACCTACCAGTCACAAATATAAATATGGAAGTGTTTCTACTCCTATACTTCCACAACCTAGAAGGTTTACAACACCACAATTGGAAGAAAAAAGAGAAAAAGGTATTTTCTATAGTTTTGATTGAAAATACATTAAAGGTCATAAGTGTGCTGAGAATAATTTTTTTTACATACATTATGAAGAGGAGGAATAAAAGGAACAAGAAACTTCAAAAGAAGAGGATATAAACCCGGAACCAACACTAGAGGAGGAGGAGATGAATCTGACCATATGTTTTAATACATTGGAAATAATTACTACTCCTTAAACTCTCAAAACATAAGGACATATCAAGAATAAAAATGTAATAGTGATTATTGCTTCAAGTAGTACCCATAATTTTATTCATTATAAGGTAGCCAAGGAATTTAATTTCTCCCTATACCCAACACTAGAGTTTCATGTGATGGTTGCAAATGGAGGAACTATAAATTTCTCTAGAAAGTACTAAAATATCAAGCTAGCCAATGGGGAATATGTATTTAATAGTCCAATTCTCTCCATTCGAATGGGTGGAGATGATTTTGTATTAGGAGTATAATGGTTACAATCATTGGGGACGATAACTTTTAATTTTCAATAACTTTTCTTATAAAAAAAAATTGAAAGGAAAGGAAGTTGAATTATGGGGTATCGCAAGGAAGCTCAGAAAGATAATTAGCTCTAATGTCATTAAAAATATTCTAAAGAAATAACAATGAGGTGTAATTGAACAATTATGCTCACTAGAGGTTCAAACATCAAAATCATCTATTTCTATAGTTCTCCAAAACGTCTTGGAAAATCATTCCAATGTGTTTGAGAATCCCAAAAGAATACCAATTATTGTTGAGCATGATCATGTTAGTCATTTGATTCTAGGAATTGTTCCTCCAAAAATCAAGCCTTAAAGATATCCTTATGCCTAAAAGATAGAGATTCAACATATGGTTATAGAAATGCTAGAGGCTTGTATTATTCAACCTTGCCAAAGTTCTTTCTCTGCTCTAGTAGTATTGGTGCACAAGAAGGATGGATCATGGCATATGTGTCTGAATTATAGGGAGCTAAAAAATATTACTATTAAAGATAAATTTCCCATCCCCGTAATTGATGATTTATTGGATGAATTACATGGAGAATTTCAGCTTCCCAAGTTGGATCTTCGTTATGGATATCATCAAATTATAATGAACACTGAATAAATTTTGAGAACAACATTCAGGAAACATGAGGGTCATTATAAATTTTTGGTCATGCCTTTTGGCCTTATTAATGCACCTTCCAAATTTCAAGGTTTGATGAATTCCATTTTCAAACTATTCCTTAGAATATTTGTTTTATTATTTTTTGATGATATACTAATCTACAACAAGCATTGGAAGGATCATGTTCAACATGTTGACCTGGTGCTCAAACTATTGGAGGAGAAACAATTATATGCAAATACCTCCAAATGTTTCTTTGGAGTACATGAGGTGGAATGTTTGGGTCATATTATATCTCATTAGGCAATTCGGGTAGACCCTAACAAAATTAAATCCATTAACGAATGGAAAATCCCCACAACCATAAAGAAACTTCTAGGATTTTTGGGGTTTTCAAGGTATTATTAGAAAATACTGGCACCTCTAACATCATTAATGAAGGAAGATGCATTTTCTTGGTCTCTATAAGAAACCCAGGCGTTTTAAAATATTAAAGAGGCAATGTGCCAAGCACCGGTCTTAGCTATGCCAGACTTCACAAAATATTTTACTATGGAATGTGATGCCTTAGGAAATGGAATTGGTGTAGTTTAAATTCAAGAATGAATACCGATTTCTTTTGAAAGTTGTCCAATCAAAGGAAAGTAATTACATAAACCTATTTATGAAAAGGAAATGTTTGAAATAATACATGTAGTAAAGTAATGGAGACCTTACCTAATGGGAAGACACATCAAGGTAGAAGAAAGATCATGATAATCTTAAATTTTTTTTGGAACAAAGACTATATTCAGAAGAACAACAAAAATGGGTCCAAAAAATGTTGGGTTATGACTTTCAAATAATCTACAAAAAAGGGAAGATTTTTTTTTTTTTGTAGATGCACTCTCAATAAAGGATGAGGATGTGGAAGCATTGTTTTGGGAAATTTATATTATCCAACCTGAATGGATGACCATAGAAAGGGATTAATGGAAGAATGATGAAGAGTTGTGGAAACTCATTCAAAATTTGCAGCAAGATCCCAATACATCAGAAACATTTAGCTGGAAAAATGATTCATTATGGTACAAATATTTCTTACATATTTGTAATAATTCCCAACTCAAACAAAAAATTATTTTGGAATTGCAAACATCTCCCTTAGGAGGAGAATCGGGATTTTTAAAAACTTGCCACAGGGTAAAGAAGGAATTTTTTTTGGGATCGACTTAAATATTATATTCAAAAGTTTGTGGCAAAATGTTTTGTTTTCCAACAAAATAATGTTGAGACAATTAAGACCTCTGGTTTGTTACAACATCTATCCATTGCAAGTCAATGTTGGGAGGAGGATTCAATGGATTTTATCATAGGTTTACCCAAATGCGAAGGAAAGACTGTAAACGTGGTGGTAGTTGATGGACTTACCAAGTATGCACACTTTTGTGCATTATCTCATCCATTTAATGGTAGTACAATTGCTAATTCATTAATGGAAACAATTCAAAAGCTACATGGAAACCCAAAGATTATTGTATGCGATAGAGATCCCATATTTATAGGAAATTTTTGGAAAGAATCATTTTCTTATTTGGGTAATCAATTAGCTCATAGCTCAACATATCATCCTCAATCTAATGGGAAAAGTGATATAGTGAAAAAATGTTCGGAAGTATATCTTCATTGATTTGTATCTGATAAACAAACATAATGGTTCAAGTGGTTACTTTTGGTTGAATGGTGGTATAACACTTCCTTCCATACTGCAACAAAAGTTGTTGCATTTATTGCACTTTATGGATATTATCCACCATCCATAACATCATCTTTAAGAGACAATTCTAAGGTTCAATCAGTGGAAGATCACATCGAGCATCAACAACATGTTCTCCAAATTTTCAACGACAACCTCACTTTGGTGCAAAATTGAGGGAAACAATGGGAAGATCAACATCACAACAAAAGATGTTTTGAGGTAGGTGACTATGTATTTTTATGGCTACAACCATACAAACAAATGTCCCTCAAGAAAGCTAAGAAGGATAAAAAATTATCACCAAATTATTATGGTCCTTACAAGGTTCTGCAAAATATTCGTACTATGGCATACTAATTCGAGCTTCCTGCATCTTCCTAAGTGCACCCAGTTTTCCATTTTTCATTCTTAAAGAAGGTTATAGGTGACAATCTCCCAGTTCAAACAATATTTCCAGTACTTGACGAGGAAGGAAAAATCATATTGGCACCTAAAGCATTGATATAAGCAAGAACTCGACAACTACGAAATCAATAAATTTCAAAATACCTCATCAAGTGGAAGAAATTTCCTGCTGAAGATTTGACATGGGAGGATGAGAATTTTATAGAGAAGCATCCAGAACTACTCAAGCATTGAGGACAACACTTTTTTGAAGGAGAGGGGCATGTTAGGTCCTCATAATACTAATGTAGCTGCTTATTATTGTTAATTTCACCCCCTTATTGTTATTGTTGTGCACATGTAGTTCCCATATTGTTATTATTGTGCCCCATAGAAGCCCATTATGGTTATTTTTATTCCCTTACATTATGATTGTTATGTCAAATAGGATTATATTATCACACCTTGGAATAATATATATATAAAGGAGGTTTTGTCATTTTAATCATCCAAGAATTGTTCATTTATGTAATGTAAAGGAGTTCTCCCCCTCGAAGTGGTTGATTTCTAAGTCGCTGATCTCTCTTTTCTTCTATTTTGCGATTTGGTTTCATAACAAACACTCTTTTGGTAATGTCACTAATTTTTACTGGCATTGGATTTCTACACGATATCATGAACCTAATTTTATAGGTGTTGGATCCATTCAAAAACGTTTGCTACTCTATATGCCTCGACCTAAGCATGGGAGGACTCTAATAGTAAATATGCAATGGCCATAACTACATGAATTATATCTAAATGTTGTAGCTCCACACATCTGAAAAGGATTATGGAAAATAGAGCTATGAAGGGCTTTGTTATAACTATGGTGAAAATATTCAAGTCTTTCATCACATGTATGTGGATGTTTAGAGTTGTACATGTGCAATATATGCATAATAAACCTATTGACAAATTTTGTTTGTCCATGTGATTGTTGATGAAAGGTTGTTGATTTGATAAACTTGGTATCCATCAAAGACCATAGACTAAAATATGCGGTGTTAAGGAACCCATTGTCCCTATCTAAAATAATAGTTTATGGAAGCCGAAAATCAAGTCATACATGCCAAAATAAGAGTTTAATAGTGGCTTTAGTCTTGATACTCATCTGGCATAGTGAAAAAATGTACATCTAATAGAACTAGTCAACAACAACAAACCCATAATCATTACCATGGTTGGTGGGTGGTAACCATGACATGTAAACCATGAATATTGATTCTTAGGGAATTTATATGGTAGTTATAGGAGTGTACAACCCACTCTTATTTATAGTTTTTTTAGTAATGACAGAGGTAGCTTAAGGTATAATATACCAGTGGACATCTCGTTGAACCCTTTGCTAGTGAAATACTTCTAAAGTACTCCTAATATTTTCTACACAGAAAAGTGCCTCACTAGTTAATTGTAATGTTTCTCTAACATCATATTCGCATTCTCAATAAGTTAGAGGAACAAAATCATGGCCTAGGAAGAAGAAGATAACATCATGAAGGGGTAATTCTAGTACTTATTTTCTTTTTGTCAACATCTTATGACAGTAGAGTCAAATCCACTATTGTATAAATTTGGACACGTGGAGGTCATAACACTTTTACTGATGAAATAGGTAACTACACTGGTACCTACGTTTTGACATAGCAAGAAAAGCACTCGATTTTGAAAAGTGGTGATGCAGAATCAAATTTATTTTTTTGAGCATGTTTTTGGCACTTTAATTTTTATTATTATTATTATTATTATTTTTTGTGATGCTTTTTATGTCGATTTTGAATAGTGGTGGTGTATCATCACCAACGTTTTTTTGAGGATTGATTTTGACACTATGCATTTTCTAATGTCTTCCTCTTCTGTGAGATGTTTATTTTTAAGTGCATTTATGTACTTGTGTTTTAAAAAGAAAAAAATATTTTTTTTTAAATAAAAATTTGTAATGATATCTTCACTTTTTCACATAGATAAAAAATGAAAAATGGGTCAATATTATAAAGTTTCTATTTTCTACAAGTTTATGTATTGCTAATTAATTTTTCAATGCACATCAAACATTTGTCGCTAAAAAACAAATACTTTGAATGATATGACAAAAAAACACAAATTTTCAATACAAATAGAATGAAAAAAAATACACTTTTAGAGTCTTTTTGTTAAGAAAAACATGTTAAATAAACTAATTTATGGGAAAATCTTAACAAAACAACTTAAGAAAATAACATTTTTATTGAATTTTATGTCAAAAAATAAGAGTAATCACATGCTTTTTGCAAAAAATAAGGATTATTCTCATAAAATATCAAATTATAAACATTACAAGTAAAACTGATTATTATATCTCAAACATGAGCTTTGTTTGCAAGCATAACTTAAAGATCCTCAACAATATCAACTAATACATGTTCAATGTCATCTAGAACATCATTGATGGCTTCTTCCACAACATTTTCTACTTCATTTTGGTCATTGTCATCTTCTAATGGATCTTTCATGTCTCCAAATCTTCCAAAGTGTCCACTTCCAATCATTCCATATAATCGTTGTTGAGGTTAAAATCCCCTTTCCTCAAACCAACTTTTTCCTTCACATCTGGAAGGCATTCAAGAGTGTTAATTATTTGTTGAATAAATGTTCATTGCTCTGGGTCTTTCTCAATGGCAATGTAATTTCTTCCTTTTGGTAGGAAACATGGTAGTGTTGTACCTAATCATCAAGTACAAAAGAAATAAGTAAGAAAATTAGCATAAAGACATGAAAAATAAAAAATAAAATATTAAATTTAAATTTGTATAATAAAACTTACCTGAACCTGAAAATAGATCCAAAATCCAATCTCCTTCATTTGAAAGTGTCGCCCGGTCTGCCTACGGCCCCCGGCTAGGAAAAGGACAATTTCAAGAATTTCCCTCCACCCAGCTAGGGGCCGGAGGTAGCCTGGGTAGCACTCGATGATGCCACTCGGCTAGCCTCCTCCCAGTCGAGGGTGATTCTCAAAATTTCCCTCCACCCAGCCGGGGGTGATTCTCGAAATCGCCCTCCGCCCAGCAGGGGGTGATTCTTGGAATCTCTCTCTGCCTAGCCGGTGGCCGGATATAGTCCGGGCGATGCTGTCGAGGGTTTCCAAGCCTGTCTCTGACCCCTGGCTGGGCTGACGCAGGCTGGGTGGCCCTCGATGGTGCCACCCGGCTGGCCTCCGGCCCCCAACTGGGCAGAGGGAGATTTTCGGAATCACCCTCTGCCCAGCCGGGGGCTGGAGGCCAGCCAAGCTACACCATTGAGGGCTTCCCAGCCTACCTCCAGCCCCTGGCTAGGAGAAGGGAAATTTCGATAATTTCCGTCCACCCAGCCGCAGGTTGGAAGCTGGCTGGGCAGCCCTCGACGACGCCACCCAGCCTGCCTCCGACGCCTGGTAGGACCGAGAGGGGAGGGCGAATCTGAGAATCACCCCCAGTTGGGCGGAAGGAAATTCTGAGAATCATCCTTGGCTAGGCGTAAGGCGATTCAAAGAATCATCCCCAGCTGGGCGTAGGGCGATTCCGAAAATCACCCCTGGCTGGGTGGAGGGCGAATCTAAGAATCACCCTCCGCCCAGTCAGGGGCTGGAGGCAGGCTGGGAAGCGCTGTCGACAGGACGCAGGTTGAGCGGCACTGTTAAGGGCTTCTCAGCTTGCCTCCACCCAGCTAAGCGCCAGAGGTAGGCTGGGCAGCGCTCGTCGGTGTCGCCCGCTCGGCCTCCGGCCCTCGGCCGACGGGAGGGTGATTTCGAGAATCTCCCACCGCCTAGCTGGGTGGCACCATCGAGGACTACCCAGCATGCCTTCGCCTAGATGGGGGTTGGAGGTAGGCTGGAAAGCCCTCAACGATGACGCCCGGCCTAGCTCCAGCCCCTGACTAGGCGAAGGGTGATTCCGAGAATCACGCCTAGTTGGGCGGAGGGTAATTATGAGAATCACGGCTGACTAGGCGAAGGGAGATTTTTAGAATCACCCCTGATTGGGAAAAGGGTGATTCTAAGAATCACCCATGGCTGGGCAGAGGGAGATTCCGAGAATTACCCCCAGCTGGGCAGAGGGAAATTCCAAGAATCACCCCTGGCTGGGCGGAGGGCGATTCCGAAAATCACCCTCCTCCCAGCCGAGGGTGATTCTCGAAATCACCCTCCGCCCAGCCAGGGGCTAGAGGCCAGCGGGGCGGCACCGTTGAGGGCTGCCCAGCCCACCTCCGGCCCCCGTCGGGCGGAAAATTAATTCTTATTTTATTTTATTTTTTTCAAACACAAATTATTTAAAAAAATTAATTTTTTTTTCAAACAAAAACTATTATAATAAAAAAAATGTATTGTTTAATATAAAAAATAAACTATTGCATTACAATTTTGAAATATAAAAAAACAATAAAAATAAATAAAAAAATATGTTTAAAAAAATAAACAAACAAATAAAATAAAAAAAAAATATTTTCATTTTTTTTAAATTATAAAAATTATCATTTAGAATATTAAAAAAAAAAAAAATTTAAAATATGTTTTAAAATATAAACAAACATATATAAGAAGATTTTAATTTTTAATTTTTATTTTCTTAAAACTAAAACAATTATAATTTAAAATATAGAAAAACAATAAAAAAAAATATTAAAAAATATGTTTTTATATATAAACAAACAAATATATGAATAACCAATTTTTCATTTACTTTTTCATTTTGAAAATTTTTTTAAATCATATAATTTCTCCATAATTTCATCGTTCAAGTATCTTGAAAACTTGAGATTTAAAAGCTTGAGATTTACAACTTGTCATTAAGGTTTTTATGCGCCACGAAATTTTATCTTTAATGTTATGGTTGAAAATAATTTCAATTTTAGGGTTGTTTAGAGTCAAGATATTTTATGTTTAAGAACATGGATAAAAATTGTTCGAAATGATAAGCCCTTCAGACATGATTTTGTTTATATTTAACATCATCTATCAAAAAATTTATAATTTTACAATTTTTCAATGTCCTAATATGTTGTCCTTAATTCCATTTTTACAAAGTGTCAAAAGTGTGACACTACGTTTCTTTTTGTTATTCCAACATCAACTCGTTTTGTTTTGAGGGTGTTTTTTCAATCATTTTTTCAAGAAAAAATTTCGTTTTTAGCATAGTTTTATATAAATTTGAAATTTGACCTTGAGAAAAAAAAATGCATTCTGGAATAGACATTTTTTGTTTTTGGGACATTTTTTCATGTTTTTAGAGTATTTTTGGGCTAGAGTTCCCGTTTCGTCGGTAACATTGTTTCATGTGCACACGTGTATTAAGAACTATCGTAAGTTCCATAATGGTAGTGTATAACATGATAGTTACTATCCTCCTTGTATTTTATGTTCGAGTGGAATTTTTGTAGACATGTGTACCATTTTTTTATGATAGTTATTTTATAACTTCCCTTGTGTATACATGAATTTAAAAGGCATGTGGTCAGTATGGATCATTTTATCCATCCCTTGAATATAATTCTTCCATTGCCATCATGCTTGTATGATGAAGTACATTTCCTTCTCATATATGTTGTATCTATGAACAATTTCAAACAATGTTTAAGTATTATAAGACATAATATGCCCTTCGTGAGAGATAAATACACAAATAACATAGTTAGAGACATTTATCTCAATCTAAAATGGATGTTAGAGATTTGGGAGGGTCACGATTAGTGTAAAACAAGGGTGTAATTTTATATACCCAAATGTTTTCTGGTATGATTGAGTATAGGATTTTTTTTCTTTTGATCCACCCTTGGTCACTTTAATTTAGGGTCGAGCGATATGAGAGAACCCCAACATTAGCCTTTGGTAGATGTTAGTAAGGAACAAGAAGCTGCAAATATATATTAGATTAATTGGGTTGGAAAATCCCTAATGACTTTGATCTTGGTTTTTTCCACATGTTCCCCATGTTCATCGAAAATGTATCCCATATATTGTATTATCTACACACAAAATGAGAATTTATCCATATTGGAATAAAACTTATGTTGTTCTAGAGTGCTCAAGAACTTTTAAATGTGTTGCAAATGTTACACCCAAGTTCCGCCGATGACAAGGATTTTATCGAAATATAAAACCAAAGATGATATTTTGGAAGGATACAGGGAGTTATCCATCATAGTCATGAACATCATTGGATCATTATTCAAGCTAAGGAGCATGAACAGTTGCTCAAAAATGTCTTCCATATATTTTCATGTTATCTTCCATTCATAATTTTATTGAATTGGAACTTGGTGGTATCCAAAATTTAGATCAATCTTGATGAATGGATCATGTATCTATTCCTGACAAACTTTTTTATCATGGTTCTATAATCAATACAGAGTCTCCATGTCCCAATCTTCTTCCACATAAATACAATTGGACTCATGCTAGGTGAGTAGCTTCATGAAATATGACCGTTTTGGATGACCTCATGAATCTAACATTTTATTTACTCATTTTCCAAGAGATATCATCCATTTCTTAGGACGTTAATTAAAGGGTAACAACATCAAGTAAATTGAGTGCTTGAATTGGTATTGGAGAGGAACCCCCACATGTGGAGAAAATATATCTTTGTATGTCTATACACCTACCTCCACTTTCTTATATTGTGTAGAGACACCTCGTGTTATTTGTTTGGTGGTCTAGTGATATTCCTTTCACCTTTTGACCAAATGATGAAGAAGACTAACATTGTAGTCAAAGATATTACCATTTGGCATTGTTTTCTTGGATCAATGAAATTGTAGTACTTGCAACAACTTATGGTACCTTATAGTGTTAACCTCCAAGAGTAACAATGAAACTATGGGGACAATACTTAAAGCATCCTAATATTTCCAAATCTATGTTTTTACTCAAGGAAGATCAAAAAATTCAAGTAGGGTCACTGTTGAGTTCCATTTTTGTATGTATTTCCTACATATGTTTCCCCCATTTTTACCTTGTGACCTCAAACTTGGGACTAAATTTTCATTTTTCCTTTGTGTTTTATCTTAAACAATGTTGTTTTGTCTTATTTAATTATATTTACATTTTATTGATTATTATGATGTAGCATTTACCTTTTATTACTAATTGGGATAAATGTTGGAAGAAGTTTTATGTAATATCCCAAAATGGGATGGCAAAAATTTATAAACAGTTATGCAGAGAAATAATGCACATCATCGAAGTAATATTAGGAGGCCAATATGAAGGCTCTTTATTTACATTTACATCAGCAAAATATAAGCATAATATAGCCCATGAAATGTACAACAGGAAATAGAAGACTTTTATGGAAGAAAATTGTCAAGAAGAGGTGTTGCAACCATGTATTAAGACTGGAAAGAGCTTGACAACGTTATTTTTATTGGATGCAACTGTTGCAGATTACACTTTAGATCTAGAGCAGATTTGTGTATGAAAATTTTGATCTATATCAGATCTATACACTAGATAGGCTCTTCTTCAAATCCCCCATGGCTTTTTTCGCGAAAGATGAAGTACAAAGAGTAGATCTAAGACCTAATGGGCATATAGATCTTATTTGAAATATAAAATATGAATATTCCCTCTAATGGATCTCAAATTTGAAGGGAATATTCCCAACACATGAAAATAAATCCTCCAAAGGGTGTTCCAAAAGAGCGTGCAATAGTACCCACACAAATAACACAGTTCTGGAAGCAAGACTACGCTATAGGCATTAGAACAAGTTTGGCCTCAAGCCAAGATCTGAAAATATAGCTCCAAACATCCAATACTCTCTTTCCAATGGGATAGAAGCCTTCCTCTCTGAAAAGAGGCATTACATTGGCCTAGATGTGAGTATATTTATCCTCCAATTGCTAGAGATTTCAAAGAAAACGAAACCCTCAATAGGATCTTCGTTGTAGTTGGAAGAAGAAGCTTGGCCTTCAACCAGATAGTGGACAAGAAATGCAATACTCTTCCAAGAGGCCTCTCAAGGAGAGAGGTGGGATTCCCAATTAGGAACACCCAATGCTAAACAACATTTGAAATTTAGCTGAAACAACCAAAGAAAGCTTGTATGTCCAAACACACAATACTTCAGAAATATGATATCATTCAACAACCTTCTCCATGTTTCCATCCTCTTCCTTTTATAAGTTGAGAGCTTGCAAAACCTAAAATGCCTTCAATAATATATCTCCTTTCACATGAGCCACCTCTAACTAAAAT
Organism: Pinus albicaulis; assembly: GCA_034641835.2. Classification (NCBI taxonomy): domain Eukaryota; kingdom Viridiplantae; phylum Streptophyta; class Pinopsida; order Pinales; family Pinaceae; genus Pinus; species Pinus albicaulis. The sequence goes on from CM076578.1 coordinate 50,709,408, forward strand.
TACGTTGTGCCTCATTGATGGCCACTCCTCCATGCTAGCACTGTTGATTTTGTCATGGTTGACCGAGTCAAAAGATTCAATCCCTTTCACACCTAAGGGTGCTTATTTAAATAGCCCAAATTTAGTGTTGTTCACATATGGAATTGAATTATTTACTGTTTGTGAGTTTTATTGATCCTCCTTGACACATTTATTCATTAAACAGAAAAATAAAACAAAATTGAATATTCCCATTAGCTTGGTACTAATTGGGAATAACATTTTGTGGCCTTTTGTTGTCCTTCCAGATGTTATTCTTAGCACAAAAGATATAGATCATGAGGCAGACATAAGTAGTTGAAAGTATGTTGTTACAGTGAGTTGTTACACTACAATGTTGTTACATCACGGTGTTGTTACATATCCACTATTACAAACTGTTGTTACAATTGTATTGCTGATTGGATATCATCAACTTCTAGATGCTGACCTGTCCTCAATTTCTATTATGCTACAACTGTCATTTTCCACGACAACTATAGAAGTTATTACATATTATATTTTAGGATGATAACTTTTATGCAGTTTTGATTGTAATCCATATTCTCTGAGTCAGACTTTTTATTAAATAATTGGTTGTAATTATATGTATCTTATTTTGATCAACATGAGATTCGTAAGATTCTCATGACTGATCTATTCCTCGTTTTTTCTAAACATGTAACCATTATATAACTCTCGACCCTTTAGGTCAGGGGGTTAGCGGAGAATAATATCAATTTTGGCTCTGTAATTTTAGGTCACATTAATACGAAGGTATCACGTTGTTGTTGTTACATGTGTTGTCTGGTTTAATTTCCATTTAGTTTCTATCTCTTCCTACACCCTGCTAGGGAGGAAGGGCCCTCCTCTTTAGCATGGACTATAGTGGTTAAAGTAGTTATACCATATTTCTTATTTCCTTTGTGTATTGGTGGAAGTGTTGTTGTTCGTGTTTGGGATGTAAGTAGATCTACTTCAGTTTCAATATTATTATGTTGTTACATAGATGTGATTATAAATACTAGCTTGTGTAATTGTTGTGTGTTAGGCTAGTTTCCATCTAATTGAGGCATGATTAGATTCCTATAGATTATTTTTACTCATGTAGGATGTTCAGTTTCAAAAATAGATTCAGCAATGGTTCCAGTTTATTTTGGTTTTGCTTCTGCTTTGATGTATCACTACAAATAGTGCAAATGTCATTGAGATAAAATACATCCATGAATTGATAATTTATTTGTACTGTGTTATTCATTTAATAGTGATTAATACAGTCCAAAATTTTGACACCATTGCCGGGGATGGCAAAGACATTCCAATCAAGCAAAATTGTTTCTTTGATGATAGGGTGTTCCTAGTCAGCAATTGCTGGGTGGTAAGACGGGAGGTAAAAACATCTGCATCACTCTAACATACATGGGCAGGCTCACCATTGCTACAATTGGGCACTTATAAGTGTGTGTTTTGGGTGTTTTTCTTCAGCGTGTCTTCAAATATATAGTCGTTAGAAAGTAAGACAAGAGGTAAGAACCTGCGCATCACTCTAACATACTTGGGTGGGCTTACCATTGTAGAAACTGAAGCAGTCTTAGGAGGGATTGATACACATAGGGTCCATGTGTGCTAGTAGGACAATAGAGAAATCAAAAACAGCCCCCCCCCCACTCTAACTAATTACAGGAAATAAGGGTCATAAAAAGGAAAAGAAGAGTGCAGACTTGGGAAGAAAGACATTCTTTGGAGATCTGATCTCAAAAGCAGAAAAGGAACAATCTACTTCATAAAGAAACAATAGGAAGATGATACCATAGAAAGCTTCAAATATAACGAAGCTTGAGGCATCAGTACCTTCTATGTCTGGATGTCATCACCCTTCAAACATCATATCCATTCGTGATATCAAGGCTCCAAATCTGAAACAGCAATGGAAAGCCATTGATCAAAATCTGAAAATTGAGGGACAAGGGGAGACCAGTGAGGAGCATCAGGGGCCTAAGGAAAAAAAATTAGTTGATCATCAATTGGATGCGAGTAGTGCAGTGAAACAACTGGTCCTGGAGCATACTGATCCTTTATTTATTTTTCAATCCCCTACATATTCTGAGGTCAGTTCATCTTGTCAGGAAGGATTATTCACGGGGGATGAGAATGTTAAGACATATGGTATTGTTACTTTTGAATTCTAGATATTGGTGACACAGGATGAATCTCCTATGAAAAACATTCCTTTATCATCTCTACTGTCCTTTCAAGGGATGGCTCTTGAAGATCCTAATGCCTTTATGTTCGAGTTTGATGTGCTGTGTAGGAGTTATGAATACACTTCAAACGCTTATAAGCTGAAATTTTTTCCTGCTACTCTGAAAGGAGTTGCATTAGGATGCCTCATGAGATTAGGTGTTGGCATGATCCGAACATGGAATTACATGAGGGAGGCCTTCCTCTTTAAGTATCAGGATTACTGTCGAACTAGGGATTTGAAGGAAGAAATATTCAAAATTACACAGAAGGAAGTGGAGACCTTAGAAGACTACATGGACGATTCCATTATAATTTACAAAGATCTAAGTTTCGTAACTTAGCCCCAGAAATCCTGAAACCTATATTTGTAAGAGGTATAAGCACTCGGGGAATTTGGAGGTCTAAAATGGGTGTCTTAAGGAAAACGTACAATCAAAATTCATTTTATGAGAACCAATCACATTTTAGGGGATGACATCATCCCTAATGGTTGAGGTGGCATTGATTGATTTAAAGGTACTTATTTGTCACATTCTCAATGGTGGATAAAATCTCATGGTTAACCATGGTAATGCTCTAAGTACTTTAAAAGTCAAAGTAAAGTACTCATAATAATGTCATTTCACACTTTTTGAATAAAAATATATTATTGTCATTTCATATTTTTTGGCAAAAACAATGCATATCCCTACACATTTATTATATTATATTATATTATTTTCATATAGTATATTAATTACATGTTATTATACAGTTTAAATAATATAAATTTCAATTAATAACATATAATAATTAAGAATTTATAAATTAATATTTATATTTTATTTTAAGTTATTTAAGTACAAAGGACAAATGTATTAGTTGTTCAACGGTAATGAATTTTTCTTGAAAATATCATTCTTTATTATAGTCACATCAATACAAATTTTTTATACTTTAATTTTGGTACAAATTTTGAATTGAATTTAACTATGGTTACATGGATTGTGCTACAAAAAGCGAATTGCAAATTCATAAATATTATTTTATTGGTTTAGTTATTATTTTATTATTTCCTTAGGAGGCCCATTTTAAACCTCAAAATTCCCCTAATCAGATGACTGTCTAAAGCATTTGAATCTCTTGGGAAAAGGAGACATATCTCAAGAACCACTTGAAGAAGTAATGAAGCTTTGTCTGTGGATTTCAAGAGGATCGGTCAAGGGTAGAAGTTTAGTTCGGGACCTTTCAGCTCAGATACAGAAGTCCAATACTGGAGGAGTAACCAGAGCAAAGATCGGAAATCTATTTGAGGATTTTAAAACCAACCTCCTCAGTACTCTCTTTGCCTAGATTACCATGGTACAAGGTGTTAGACTCCTATACCAATAGGTGTCATATTTTATGATTGACTTGATGAACTATGCAATATGTTCATAACCTTTTCTTGTTGCAAAGGTTTTCCATATTCCCAAAAAATCAAAAAATCAAAAAATTTAAAAAATGTAAAGAGGGTATACCCTAAAAGAAAAATCAAAGGGTAAAAAAAAAAAAAATGGCCAAAAAAGTGAAAGAAAATGAACCCCACCAAAAATAAAGGCCAAGGAAAGTGTGCAAGTCTAAATGCCACTACTTTTTACTCTTTTGTAATAAATAAAATTGTTTGCAACTTGTATCGTTTGCCACAATTTATGAAAACTCAAACAGTTCAAGCTTGGCTAGTTCATTTTTAAATTTTATGTTTTAGAGATAGAGAATAAAATTTGACCAAACTGTTTAATCTTGGCAGATAAGTAGATAGGTAGAGTAAATAAAAGGAGCTCAATAGTTTAATCTGAGCCCTTGGATGTAATAAGGTTAGAATTAGATAGATTTTCATATGTAAAAAGAAAAATTTTGATGAGGGTTTGCCAGTTTAAGTGCACCCTAGTAAAGAAGAAAAAATGGTAGGGTAAAGTAGGTAGGGTAGGTAGATGATGTTGTTGAATTACATGTGATGAATGATGGCTTTAGATGGTTAAAATTTTAACTTTAATCACAAGTGCAAAGGCAGACAATACATTGGAAGCATTGCAAGCAAGGCAAAGTTGAATTATTAACTTCCCTTCTCATTTTTCCCTAAACATTTCACTAATTTCCCTTAAGTATTAAGGTATTTTACAATTAAAGGGGCTCGAGGCATTTCCTTGACTTTTGGAGGGATCAGACCCTTGGCCCAATCATTGGGAAAACCTAAGTACTTAAAACCATTCATTATCACACTCATTCATTTCTAAAAAATATTTTCCTAAGTAAAATCCCATTTTACTTAGGAAACTCATGAAATATTCCATAAAACCCTATTTCATGCAACCATAAGTTAAATACATTATTTTAATGTTTTATACTTAGCGCTTTAGTTCGTTTCCATATTAATTTCTAATTTATTATTTAAATCCCTATGAAATAACCTTCTCCTATTATATATAACTCCTTCTTTATAAGATACCCAAAAACCCATTTATTATAATTTTAGTCAAAGTATTTTATCCCCACATGTTTTAAATAAAAACACCCAATATACTCCCTTTGACTAAAATATATCTTTAATATTAATCCCACCCCCTATGGTAATTGGATTAATCTGATTTAATTACCATATAATAAAATATATGAAAAAACCTTTAAACATATTTTGTATATGTTTAAGACGAAAAATTAACCGAAGTTTAGTTTAAACCAAACTTCAAAATAACCCATCTTTTCATATTTTTTCCCGTTTCCCCACTCCCTAACCTAAGGTTAAAACCCTTACCTTAGTTAAAATCCTGACACATATCTTAAACCCCAATTATTAACTCTCGTAAAAATCCTTTGGAAATCTTTCCCGATCACTTGTCCGCATTTTAAAAAGGAATTAATTAATCCTCACGATTAATTAATAGCCTAACTCTGCCAATCAAATCGCCCCCGATGAGATTAATTAATAAATAATTGCGTTGGGCCCGCCTGTTAAATTCCCGTCACCTTATTGCCTCGACAACCGTCCGATCGACTGATCCAAGATCAACGCCTATTATCCATATCGCTAGCCATCCACGTCCGAATGATAACGTGCGATGGCATAGTGGTTTTCTAAACCGTATAGAGCCACGCGTCTTTCATCGTATGGAATCGCTGCCATTTCACCAAAAACCACCTTTTCCCAAAAGCGGTGCGATAGAAACCGTTTACCACCTTCCCCCGTGACTCATCCACCGTACATGCTGATGTCATCAATCAAAACCCACCAAAATTTTGACTTTGTGAATAAAACAAACGAGTCTGTGTCATTTTCATTATCCTATGCGTGTACCAGTGTCCCAGGCAACAAATTTCAAAAATTGACTGTCGAAGCTGCCAACCGTTACCTTGCTGAAACAATTGCTGACAAGTAATTCAGAGTTCAGTCTCCATAGTGTGTACCTGTTTAATCGTTGTTCATTTCCTATAAACATGTATTTACTCTAATTTCCCATTAAACTCTGAAAAAAGTCCTGATTCTGGTTTTAATTTCACACTAAGGTCTGAAAAGAACTTCAATTTGATATGTTTTAATTCCCAGAACTGCAATTGCATCCCCAAAACCTGTAATTGTACCCCTTTTCCACAAAAACCCTGAATTTCTATTTCTAAATCCACAAGAACTAGAAATGGAAGTTCCTGTAGCTCTGAATGTCGTGCCCCTCAATGCCCTCACAAGGACTTGGATTATTTGCCTTTGGCTGATATGGATTTTCAAATTAAAGACCTGCTTCTCAGTGAGAATCCTCTTTGAATATTTTGCCGCTGTAGAGACAATTATTTGAATGGTTCTAACATCTTTGGACTTTGGGAATCCAATCTTCCCATGTACCTTCTCCCCTCGGTCCACATTTTTCCTAAGTTAATCCATTACTGCCACGCAAATTATGATCCCGACCAACGAGCAATTTTATCCCCAAGTCAAAATGTCCTTTTCCCAATAACTGCTCGGTCCATAAATGAAATGATGCAATTCCAACCTGTTTAAGCCCTCACTCCCCTGTCCATGGCTGAATTACTTGAGAAATCTACCAATTTATCACATGAAGAGTTAAACCACATATTCCAAACCTTCATGTTACCATAGCATCAGCCTAAAAGCCCTCCCCCTTATGGTTATAATTTTTTTACTAATGTGGGAAGACTTATTCTGAACATGATATCTTCTATAATGGGTTTCAATACTAGTGAGTATGTTGATCAATTAACCCTAGTATTGTTATCTATTTTTACCCCCGGACAGCCTCCTGCTGTCAAGTATGATTTTGCATCTTATATTGCTGAAAAAATCCATGATGAGTTCATGAGATTAGGAAATGAGAGAGTGTTCAAGTATTCTTCTGTCATATATCACCTCATGATTTACTTTCAATCAGAGAATTTCCCTTTTCATGTTAAGAAACTTGATGCCAAAGGGAATCTTGGGTCAGTCATCTTTTGGTCTGCTATTACTCACAATTCCTCTGATTCTCCTTATTCTTATAATGAGTTTGTTGACCCTTTTGTACATCCTGCGACCACCTTGTTGACAGGAGTCTCTCCTCCTTGGGTAAATAATGACAACAATAAAATCCTTCAGCTCTCAAAGCAGTACAAGATAGGTGATTGGTACCTATATCAAAACCACACAGAGATTAGAATATATGGATGTGAGCTATGCCCATTTAAATTTCCAAAATATGTCCCAATGAGACTCTTTGCATTAGAGTATTTTAGGTAGATGATTAATTCATATATAGTTCATTTCTACAATGCAAATAAAAAGGCTCAACTCAGGATCAAAATCCAATTAGGTCCCTTTATTTGTAACTCTAGGGATGTTGGAAAGGAAGCCGAAAGAATTTTAGAAGACTATCTCAGACTACAAAAGAGTTTTTACTGGGCGCCTTATGATCCAAACAAATTTATCTGTGATAGAAGAATGAAAAATAAACTATCACCATACATCCATCAAGGAATCCCAGAAATAGAACAATATGAAAATACGGATGAATGGACAGAAGGGACATTGATTGAAAAAGATAGTGAGCAGGTCAATGTTGAAAATGTGATGAAAGATCTTGAAAAGATATTTGACCTAGACTCTTTTGGACAGGTGCAGATACCAAGTATTTGTCCTTCTTCTGTCGGAACTTCGCAATGAAATTTGCAGGAGATTAGTACAGTGGCAGTAGAATCTAAAGGAAAAGAAAAGCACACTGATATTCAAGTAATTGAAAATTTCACAATGATAGAACAACCTCAGACTTCTAAAGGACAGGAGCAAGTACAGATTCCTCCTACTCAGATCAATGAGCCAAAAATTTCAATTTTACAAACTCCTCTGAATGTATAGAAAGGCAAAAAGAGAGAGGTTGAATCAGCTACTCCTATTGGTGGCTCCTCTGAACAGTAAGGTGTTAAAAGGAAGAAATTGAATCCCCTTCCAGAAATTGAATCAGTTCAGGAAATATCTGATACCCAGGGAAGAGAAGACAGTCAGCAAACAGGTAACTGTAGTGGGACATCTACTAATTTTCAAAGAAAGGAACTACAAAGGCAACAAACTGCAGAGATATCTTCTTTCAAACCTCCAGTAAAATATGCCTGGGACATCAAAAGAACATTCATCAATATAAAGACCAGGAATGATCCACTTAGACTTCAAGTGTACAACCAATATTTGAAGATGGCTCCGAAAAATCAAGAAAGATTGATGTCAGCCTATGACATCCAACAGGGTAAAATGTTAATGAGCCACTTCAAGCCCAAGATGCAGCAGCCTCAGACACCTGCAGATTACATTAGGACTAATTTTGAAGTCTTAGCAAAGGATATCCATCCTTTAGACCAAATTTAGGTACACAAGAAAACAGGTGAGATGATTTATTCTACTCTGACAGATAAATCAATGATGGCCCATAAGTTGTAGGATTATTTGGATAACACTCATACATAGTTGAAGCTTGAAAAAGCCTCCTCCCAAGCTAAGGATAATAGAATCAAAACTTTGGAGGAAATAATCATTGGTTTGGGTCATAATCCTAAAGATGTGAAAGGTATTGAAGCTTTGATCAAGAGAAAAGATGATGATGTTGCAGCCCTGAGAAAGCAACTGAAGTTACCAGCCTCAAGACATCCACAGACTGCAGAAATCATCAAGAAAAATTATGAGGAAGAACTAATGGATTTTCTCTTAAAATTGAATGAGAAACTTAATGCAACTGAAAAAGAGCTTGAGAATGCATTGAAAGATAAGCAGACAAATATTCCTGTATCTACAGCAGGAGTAGTGACAAGTACAACAACAACAAGTCAGCCAGCATAATTGTCACAGGGCAACAGTACAAATTTGAACATTGATGAAATAACAAAATCAATGGAAGAAATGAAACTTCAAGTTATAGATATCCACAGAACAAAGGAACAATTGGCCACTCTAGAACACAAATATGATCTTTCAAAAATGAGTGTTGCTGATAAAACAAGAGAAGTGAACAATTTAGAAAAAACAGTCAAAGCATTGCAAAAGGATCTCACATTGGAGAAGCCTTTAAGGGAAATAAATGAAATTCTTTGGGAAAACATCATCCAATCAATAAAGGATGTCTGGCCCTCAATTCAAATAATGCAAGAAAAAAAGGATTTTGTCAAATTGTCTATAGAAGAAGTCCCAGCAGCAAGGGAAGAATTGGGGAACAGGCCTGATGAAGCTAATGAACTCATCCATTTTATAAATACTCAGACCAAGTAGCAACTTGAAGAATTTTTCATTCAAGACAGGACAGGAAAAATTTTGGAAATAAAGAGAGTTTTTACCAAAAGAACTCTAATGCAGAATTTAGAACGAAGATGCTCAGACATGCAAGAAGAAATCACTGCCTTCAGAACAAGATTTGACATTTTATTAAATAAAGGATTGCCCAGTCCTTTCATTTCAGAGGATAAACTAATGGACCTGGAAAGTTATGTTAAAAAATTGGACAAGTATGTTGACACTCAGGCCAATGCCTCAACTAGTTCATGAACAACAACATTACCTACAAGAAAAGATCTTCATAATAAACTTGAAAATTTGTTTTATCTTCAGTATGAAGTAAAGCATTTGTTCCCTGCTCAACCTACTTTCTTTAGGTACACAGAGACTAACGAAACTCTCAGAAAGCTGCAAAGGACCAGAATTCTAGAAGATAAATGGTGGGAAGAACTGTTGGAACTTTTGTAGAGATTATCCTTATTTAAAATTTTGATTATATACTACAGTAAGTCGTAGTAAGAAGAATAAAAGGATGAATAAAGGTCAAAGTGTATCAGAGCAGTCAAAGAGTATCAGTTGAACGGAGCAGCCAACACAGAATTACTGAAGAGGACAGCAATGAGCCAAAGCACAGGCCCTGCCGCCAGCACATTCTCAAAAGAAGGAAACAGCACAACATCAGTTATCATTATTTCTTATCTACGATACCATTTGTCTCTATTTTATTGTAATTTAATTATGAGTCATCCTAGATAATATCTCAAGATGTTATGAGATATTTTTTGTGAATTTTTGTATAAATACTCCCTCAATTGGAGTACCTAAGGGGGATTTTTTAGAGTTTGTTGTAACATTGACTATTTGGAATAAAGTGTTATTGGAGAAATTTTTTGTGGCTAAGCTGGATGATGAATTGAAGCGAAGGACTTTTTACAGGATTCATGTGTCAGACTACAGATCAATAAGTCATATTTCCCTTGTGTTTTAAAATCTTTATACCTGTCTATTATATCATTGTGTTTCATGTCTGAATGACTAATGAAAAGGAATAAATCAAAAGGTACTTAAGTGTAATCTAATTTCAATCGTTGTTATTCTAAATGTCTTCTTCTAAACTGGTTTTAAACAGTGAATTCTTAATTGCTCCTATTTTTCTAGTTTAAACATTTTGGTTATTTAATAAAGAATGCATAATTGCTCTTTGTTAATAATCACTCAAGTTTCCCTCTTATGAATATGTTGAAAGATTCTTAATTTCCTTTCATCCATTTCACATCCATTCCATTCACTTTGAATCTAAAATTGTTCTCTGTTTGATTATCTTGCCCTGTAAAGCCATCTTTTGTCTAGAAACTTAATTCAGTGAAGCCTTCTTTTTTACTCCATAGCCCAATGGCCTAAACTACTCAATCTTGCCCTCATCTATCAAATTCCACCACCCAAATTCAAAAAAAACCCCTGGACTTTACAACTAGCCTAATATCTTCTAAAACAAAGCTAAAATTTACAGAGAGAGCCCTCTCTGGGTACAGATTGGCTAGATTTTGTACCTAAAAGATTGGTTTGTAGTTACCTCGGACCCCTTTCCTCTTTTATACAACTTCAAGGAAAATCTGAGTGATAACATAGTGGCGACTCCACTGGGGACCTAAATATTTGATTGTTACTGTGTTTACTTTATAAACTACAGACGGAGCCTGAAGTTATCCAGGTAGCCTTTGAACTGCTTTTTCTCTGCAATTGCATAGTAAATAAATGCTACTTCAGTCTATCTCTGGTCTAGTTTATGGACTGAACTTTGGTTTCAAACATTTGATCAGTTCCTCTAGTTAAATAAATCTTTAAGAAAATTTAAATCCATTATCTGAAACTTCTTAAAGAGATTATTGAAGTTGTATTACTCATTTCATTTAAAACCAAAAAACCAAAAATATCACATAAAAAAGTTGGCTTCAGAAAGGACTCGTTATACTAGGGCTAATCCTAATCCAAACCGTCCGCCTGTATTCGAAAATCCAAATCTGATTCCTAGAATTCTTAGAAGACAAGATAGTCAAGAAAGCTCTGGAAGTTCTCGACCTCTCTATAGATCTATATCCTGTCCTGTGAAGTGGATCTATCTTAACGGCGAACCTTTTGACGAGCAGTTTGAAACATTTTTATTTGTGAATTTTTCTGAATCTGAATTGTCCAATTTGGTTCCAGACCCATTATTTCTTGAATATTTTCAATTTGAATATGTTACATCACACCTTGAAAAAAATTTGAGAGATTCTATACAATCTAAGTTTACCTCTGAAGAAAATTCAAACATTTCTGTGATTACTTCTGCTTCTCCCAGTTCATCAACTTTTCCCCAAACCTCTCAACATCAAACTACCCCTTCCACTCCTCCAACCATCACTCATAGACCAACCTCACCTTTTATCCCACTACCTCTTACAATGGAAAACAAATATGCTCCCTTAAGGTTACCAGCTAATCGAGGGGCTATGCCTCCAGATTACCAATCTAAAATCACTCCTTTTTATGGTTCTGGTACTTACACCGCTCAACAGCATACTAAAAGGATGATCAATTATTTTGAATTTTATGAAATAGATGCTGATGATGTTAGAATAAGAATTTTTGTCCAAAGTTTTACTGGAGAAGTCAGAACCTGGTTCAGGGCTCTTCCTACAAACAGTGTTGCTGACTTACTAGCCCTTTATAGAAAATTTTTAAATAGATGGGAGAAGAAGAAATATCCTCTTCAAATCCTATCAGAATTTGGAAAACTAAAAAGAGGACCAAATGAGACTGTGCAAGATTATGTTACTAGATTCAGTAAAGCTTATAACGTTGTTCCCCAAAATCTTAGACCTCCTCCAGACTCAGTACTAATCAAATTCCCTGATGGATTTGATTCTGATATGGCATATCAGCTTAGAGAAAGAGCTCCTCAAACTCTAGAAGAAATGCAATGCATATTTGTTAGTGTTGAAGCTAACCTGATAGAAAAACGAGCTAGAGATAGAGCTGAAAGAAGAATGCCTGTAAACGAAGAACCCTCAGCTTTTGAGAAGAAACTAGATGCTATAATCAAAGGAATGGAAAGACTACGAGACAGAGTAGAAACTATTGAAAAGAATAAAGCTCCTCGGGATGGTCAACCTAGTAATACTGTGACAAATCTGAACTTCAGAAGAAACCAAAATCAAAATACTGGAAAAAGTGGTCCTGATCAAAATGTTAGGCCCCCATTCCAAGAAAATTATGTCGAAGGATCAACTTCTGAGGAACCTACTGATGATGTTCAAATAAAAAACTTTACTGAAGATGAAAATGAATAAGAAATTTTCTTGACCCAAGATGATCAAGAAACTCACATTATTAAACAGTTTCAAACCCAGTCAGGAGAATCATTTGATTTTAAGGAAGGATATGACACAGCCATCTACGAAGTTCATAAGCAATATAATTTGAGAAGTAGACGAGTTGATGTTCTGGAATCAAGTAAACAGAAAACCACAAAGCAACCTCTCAAAGGTAAGATCAGTACTACCCCTGTAAATATTCTCACTAGGTCAGATCCTAATCCTGCCCATCCAATAATTGAAGATGTATCTGAAACTCAATTGAATAACAGACAACTTTCCAATACTCTTCCTCCCAAAGGAAATGTAGAGGAACCTCTATAAGTTGATTCAGAAACAACTTCAGCACCCAATCACACTCCTGAAAAGGAGAAAAACACTGAAAACATAGAAAAAGATAATCCAACTGTTCGAAATACAAGGACTCAAACTGAGAAATATTTTAATTTGGAATCTGAAATAGGAAAATTAAAGATAGTTGTTCCACTGTCTGAATTAGCTAAACATGATGTCTATAGAAACCAAATTTATAAATCACTCAATATTCCTGGAAATGATGACACAATTAATTTTTTTAATGACCAACCCAGATTACTCTTTGGCCCTTAAGTAAGTGGAAAACCTGAAAGCGGAGGGACTCCTCCATTTTATATAAGTTTGAATATACATGACAAAATACTTCATAATGCCATGCTTGATTATGGAGCGTCTCGGAATTTAATGCCCAAGGCTGTAATGGAAAGATTAAATCTAGACATCACTAGACCTTACAAAGATATTTTCTGTTTTGATTCAAGTCAGGTAAGATGTTTAGGATTAATTAAAGATTTGTGTGTTACATTGGTTCAATACCTTGCTAAATCAATTTTAATGGATATAGTAGTAGCAGATATTCCTACAAAATATGGTATGCTATTGTCTAGATCCTGGGGTGCAAAAATCGGAGGATCTCTTCAATTAGACATGTCATATGCTACTATTTCAGTATTCGGCCAACCTAAGAGACTATACAGAGAAACCTTGCTAAAATATGTTGTCAGTAGTCAGGAGAAACCTGAAAATTTCACTATCTACTCAGTACACTCTGATATGGACTCATTCATTCTCTATAATGTTGAAACTGATATTCCCACTGAACTAGAAGTACCAGCAACTGAACCAAAAGAAACTGCAAATAAATCCAGTGTTCAAATCCAAGAAATATCTCAAGAAAAATAAACATCAGAAAGCAAAGAAAAACCTGAAGAAAATAAAAAACCAGATCTCCCTGTTAAAAAAGTTACTAAAACACCTAATGAAGATTATGAACATGAAATTATTTGGCCTTTAGAGTTTGATGGTTCAATTAATAAGTTAGGATTAGGAGCTGAAATTTGGATACACAACGTTGAAAACGATCATGCTAAAGGCCATGCTTACAGGTTGAACTTTAAATGCACTAATAATATGGAAGAGTATGAAGCTCTTTTGTTAGGGATTAAACTTGTCAAAAATTTAGGAGCAATTAGAGTGTCTGTTATAGGAGATTCTGATTTAATTATTCAACAGATCAAAGGTGAATTTTCAACAAAAGATCTCAGACTAAGAGAATATAGAGGAACAGTTGTAGAAATTCTCAATACTTTTCTACAGGCTTAGCTTGCAAAAATTCCAAGAAAACAAAACTTGCATGCTCATAGCCTCGCAATGTCTGCTAGCACTTGTAAACTACCATTTGAACCTAATCATTAGTTCACAGCTGAGATTAGACATAGACCAGATATACCAAACAATCTTATGAATTGGCAAGTGTTTGCAAATGACAATCAGATTAACAATTTTCTAACTTTAGAGAATGAATTTTATAACAGTAGCATAGATGAATATACAATCATTGAATCTAATCAAATAACTAAAAAAGAAACAAACATTTCTGAAGAGAGTGCCATTAAAATGCTCCATCCAACGAAATTCACCAGAAAAGACATGCTACACCTCAAACAAATGGAAGTTGATGAGATTATAGAGGATTAATCCGAGATCATTAATCTGAAAGATAATTATTTACCTAAAGGATTGACTCCTCTAGAGGATATTTTTGACTCTAATGACATCCCACTAAAACCTAAAATGGAACCACTGAAAGCTGATATTGAAGAATACAATCTGGGGACTGAAGAAAAACCTAAATTAATAATGTTATCAAAATATTTGCCTCTCGATCAGAAACAAAAATATGTTGAGTTATTAACAGAATTCCAGGATGTTTTTGCCTGGAGTTATGAATATTTGAAATATTATGATACGTTTATAATTCAACATACAATACCTCTAAAACCAGATCAGAAGTCATTTAAGCAAAAACTAAGAAGAATTAACCCTGTATTGTTACCTTCAATTGAAAAAGAAATTAAACGAATGTACGAAGCAGTGATAATTGCTCCAATTAGATTTTCAGAGTGGGTGTCCAACTTGGTCCCTACTAGGAAGAAAACTGGAGAAATTAGACTATGTGTTGATTTAAGAAATCTAAATAATGTTTCTTTGAAGGATAATTATCCTTTTCCTAAAATGAATGACATTTTGCAAAGGGTAGTAGGTGCTTCAAGGATTTCTCTTTTAGATGGTTTTCAGGATACAACCAGATTCTGGTTCATCCTGATGACCAGGACAAAACAGCTTTTACAACACAATGGGGTACTTTCAAATATGTTAAAATGCCATTTGGACTCAGAAATGCTGGAGCAACCTTCCAAAGAGCAATGGACATTGCATTTGCAAAATAAATTCATGACTTTCTTGTTATATATCTGGATGATTTAACTGTTTTCTCTAAATTAGATCAGCAACATTTAGACCATCTCAGACAAGTATTCATAAAATGCAAAAAGTATGGTATTTCCCTGAATCCAAAAAAGTCATTATTCAGTCTTGAAGAAGGCAAAATCATAGGCCATATCATCTCAAAGGACGGCATTAGAATTGATCGTGAAAGAATAAAAGCTATTTTGCAGATACCTCATCCAAGAAATGTTAAAGAACTTCAAGCTTTCATAGGAAAAATCAATTTTTTGAGAAGATTCATTTCTATTTTAGCTGAATTAATTAGATTAATTACTAACATGTTAAGAAAGGATTCGAGTATTAAATGGATAGTAGAAGCCAAGCAATCATTTGAAGATATTAAAATGGCTTTGACCAGAACACCAGTTCTTACCAATCCACAATTTGATAGAGACTTTATTATTTTTTCTTTTGCATCAGAAAATACTATAGCAGCTGTTTTATTACAAAAGGACGATCAAGGATGTGAAAAACCTATAGCCTTTTTTAGTAAAGCACTAAGAGACGCATCATTAAAATACAATATCATGGAAAAACAAGCTTTTGCACTTGTGAAAGCTATTAAAGATTTCAGAATTTATATATTATATTCTCATGTGATAGCTTATGTACCAAATGCTGTTGTCAAAGACATCCTAACTCAAGATGGAAGTGAGGGCAAAATGGGTAAATGGATTGCTACCATATTAGAATACGATATTGAGATAAAACGTATGAAATGGATAAAAGGACAGGGATTGGCTCAACTCATGACAGAAACAAATTGCCAAGCCCTGGATATTAATGAACTGGATGACAATCAGGAGATGGCGACTCCACAAATCAACCAGGCCTTTTTAGACTCACCTTGGTATGTTGATATCACTTATGTTTTGTTAAACCTGCAAGCTCCTCCAGGGTTATCCAGAACAAAACGAAGGTTTTTAAAAATTACATCCTTAAAGTATTTTATTTTAGATAATGTTCTCTTTTGGAAGAATCATGATGGTATTCTATTAAATTGTTTATTAAAAGATGAAGCTAACAAGGTTCTCAATGAATTCCATGCAGGAGACTGTGGTGGACACCTTTACTGGAAATGAACAGCAGATAAGATCCTAAGGGCTGGATTTTATTGGCCAACATTGTTTTCTGATGTAAAGAAATTCGTAACTACTTGCCATAAATGTTAGATATTTGAAGGCAACAGAAAATTATTACCTTTACCCTTAAAACCAATTTCCACCGAAAAACCATTCCAACAATGGGGCCTGGATTTCATTGGAGAAATCCATCCTCCTTCTTCCGGCCATCCTCCTTCTTCTGGCCAACACAGATGGATCCTTACTGCCATTGATTATTTTACTAAATGGATTGAAGCAATCCCATCCAGACAAGCCAATGACTCTGTAATCATAGGATTCTTAGAAACCAATATACTATCAAGATTTGGCTGTCCCGAGAAAATTATAACTGATAATGCTACTGCTTTCAAATCAAAAAAGATGATAAGTTTCCGTAATAAGTATCATATCACTTTAAGCCACTCAATAGCCTAGTACCCTCAGGGTAATGGATTGGCTGAATCTTCCGACAAAAGCCTCATTAATATCATTAAGAAAATGTTGGAAGAAAACAAGAAAAAATGGCATAAAAAACTTATTAATGCACTATGGGCAGACATACTCACCACCAAAAAAATCAATTGGGACTAGTCCTTATGAGTTAGTTTATGGTATTGAGGCTATATTTTCGTCGTCTTTAGGAGTTCCTGTGATGAAGTTACTTCAAGAAGCTCAAGTTGAACCAAATGATATTCAGAGAAGAATAAATCAAACAATCAATTTCCAGCAAACCAGAGAAGAAGTTTATCAAAGATCCCAAGTATTGCAGGAAAAACTAAAGAATATTTTTGACAAAAGGACCAAAGCAGAGGATTTCCAGTTAGAAGATAATTTTTTTAGATGGGATTCCAGAAGAGAGGATAAGGGAAAACATGGGAAGTTTGACTTCTTATGAAAATGACCTTACATCATTCATGCTTTACAGGGAAATAATACATATTTTCTTAAAAAATTGGATGGTTCAGAAACTAAGGATGGACCATTAAATGGTCGAATGTTAAAGCATTACTTTGATCCTGTCTATTAGGATTCTTATTTTTGACATGTTTATACTATATCCTTTGTAATGTATCAGTTTTGATTGGATGGTAACCTGCTGGATTTGAAGCCCGAAGAGAAGGCCCTAAGCTTCAAAAGTTTCACCATCATACATGCAATAAAGAAACTAAAAGAAGAAGTTTTCATGGTTCAATTAAAGGCATTTTGAGGCATCTGACCTGTTGTTCTTGACTTTTCACCAGGAAAAGCCATCCCCAAGTGGAGCCATTGTTAGACTCCTATACCAATAGGTGTCATATTTCATGATTGACTTGATGAACTATGCAATATGTTCATAACATTTTCTTGTTGCAAAGGTTTTCCATATTCCCAAAAAATCAAAAAATCAAAAAATTTAAAAAATGTAAAGAGGGTATACCCTAAAAGAAAAATCAAAGGGTAAAAAAAAAAAAATGGCCAAAAAAGTGAAAGAAAATGAACCCCACCAAAAAGAAAGGCCAAGGAAAGTGTGCAAGTCTAAATGCCACTACTTTTTACTCTTTTGTGATAAATAAAATTGTGTGCAACTTGTATCCTTTGCCACAATTTATGAATAGTAAAACAATTCAAGCTTGGCTAGTTCATTTTTCAATTTTATGTTTTAGAGATAGAGAATAAAATATGACCAAACTGTTTAATCTTGGCAGATAAGTAGATAGGTAGAGTAAATAAAAGGAGCTCAATAGTTTAATCTGAGCCCTTGGATGTGATAAGGTTAGAATTAGATAGATTTTCATACGTAAAAAAAAAAGGTTTGATGAGGGTTTGCCAGTTTAAGTGCACCCTAATAAAGAAGAAAAAATGGTAGGGTAAAGTAGGTAGGGTAGGTAGATGATGTTGCTGAATTACATGTGATGAATGATGGCTTTAGATGGTTAAAATTTTAACTTTAATCACAAGTGCAAAGGCAGACAATACATTGGAAGCATTGCAAGTAAGGCAAAGTCGAATTATTAACTTCCCTTCTCATTTTTCCCTAAACATTTCACTAATTTTCGTTAAGTATTAAGGTATTTGACAATTAAAGGGGCTCAAGGCATTTCCTTGACTTTTGGAGGGACCGGACCCTCGGCCCAATGATTGGAAAAACCTAAGTACTTAAAACCATTCATTATCACACTCATTCATTTCTAAAAAATATTTTCCTAAGTAAAATCCCATTTTACTTAGGAAACTCATGTAATATTCCATAAAACCCTATTTCATGCAACCATAAGTTAAATACATTATTTTAATGTTTTATACTTAGCGCTTTATTTCGTTTCCATATTAATTTCTAATTTATTATTTAAATCCCTATCAAATAACCTTCTCCTATTATATATAACTCCTTCTTTATAAGATAACCAAAAACCCATTTATTATAATTTTAGTCAAAGTATTTTATCCCCACATGTTTTAAATAAAAACCCCCAATATACTCCCTTTGACTAAAATATGTCTTTAATATTAATCCCGCCCCCTATGGTAATTGGATTAATCTGATTTAATTACCATATAATAAAATATATGAAAAAACCTTTAAACATATTTTATGTATGTTTAAAACGAAAAATAAACCAAAGTTTAGTTTAAACCAAACTTCAAAATAACCCATATTTTCGTATATTTTCCCATTTCCCGACTCCCTAACCAAAGGTTAAAACCCTTACCTTAGTTAAAATCCCGACACATATCTTAAACCCCAATTATTAACTCTGGTAAAAATCCTTTGCAAATAATTCCCGATCACTTGTCTGCGTTTTAAAAAGGAATTAATTAATCCTCACGATTAATTAATAGCCTAACTCCACCAATCAAATCTCATCGAATCAAATCTCCCCCGATGAGATTAATTAATAAATAATTGCGTTGGGCCCACCTGTTAAATTCCCATCACCTTATCGCCTCGGCAACCGTCCAATCGACTGATCCAAGATCAACGACTATTATCCATATCGCTAGCCATCCATGTCCGAATGATAACGCATGATGGCCAAGCGATTTTCTAAACCATACAGAGCCACGCATCATTCATCGTATGGAATCGCTACCATTTCACCCAAACCCACCTTTTCCCAAAAGCGGTGCGATAGAAACCGTTTACCGGCTTCCCCCCGTGACTCATCCGCCGTACATGCTGATGTCATCAATCAAAACCCACCAACCTTTTGACTTTGTGAATAAAACAAACGATTTTATGTCATTTTCATTATCTTATGCGTGTACCAGTGTCCCGGGCAACAAATTTCAAAAATTGACTATCGAAGTTGCCAACCGTTACCTTGCTGAAACAATTGCTGACAAGTAATTCAGAGTTCAGTCTCCATAGTGTGTACTTGTTTAATCACTGTTCATTTGCCGTAAACAGGTATTTACACTAATTTCCCGTTAAACTCTGAAAAAAATCCCGATTCTGGTTTTAATTTCACACTAAGGTCTGAAAAGAACTTCAATTTGATATGTTTTAATTCCCAGAACTACAATTGCATCCCTAAAACCTGTAATTGTACCCCTTTTCCACAAAAACCATAAATTTCCATTTATGAATCCACAAGAACCAGAAATGGAAGTTCCTGTAGCTCTGAATGTCGTGCCCCTCAATGCCCCTAACAAGGACTTGGATTATTTGCCTTTGGCCAATATGGATTTTCAAATTAAAGACCTGCTTCTCTGTGAGAATCCTCTTCGAATATTTTGCCGCTGTAGAGACAATTATTTGAATGGTTCTGACATCTTTGGACTTTGGGAATCCAATCTTCCCATGTACCTTCTCCCCTCAGTCCATATTTTTCCTGAGTTAATCCATTACTGCCATGCAAACTATGATCCCGACCAACGAGCAGTTTTATCCCCCAGTGAAAATGTCCTTTTCCCAATAACTACTCAGTCGATAAATGAAATGCTACAATTCCAACCTGGTCAAGCCCTCACTCCCCTGTCCATGGTTGAATTACTTGAGAAATCTACCAATTTATCCCATGAAGAGTTAAACCGCCTATGCCAAACCTTTATGTTACCAGAGCATCAGCCTAAAAGTCCTCCCCCTTATGGTTATACTTTTTTTACTGATGTGGGTAGTCTTATTCTTAACATGATATCTTCTATAATGGGTTTCAATACTAGTGAGTATGTTGATCAATTAACCCTAGTATTTTTATCTATTTTTACCCCCGGACAGCCTGTTGCTGTCAAGTACGATTTTGCATCTTATATTGCTGACAAAATCCATGATCAGTTCATGAGATTAGGGAATGAGAGAGTGCCGCCTATGCCAAACCTTTATGTTACCAGAGCATCAGCCTAAATACCCTCCCCCTTATGGTTATCCTTTCTTTATTGATGAGGGTAGAGTTATTTTAGACATGATATCTTCCATAATGGGCTTCAATACTAGTGAGTGTGTTGATCACTTAACCCTAGTATTGTTATCCATTTTTACCCCTGGACAGCCTCCTGCTGTCAAGTACGATTTTGCATCTTATATTGCTGACAAAATCCATGATCAGTTCATGAGATTTGAGAATGAGAGAATATTTAAGTATTCTTCTGTCATATATCATCTCATGATTTACTTTCAGTCAGAAAATTTCCCTTTTTATGTTAAGAAACTTGATGCCAAAGGGAATCCTAGGTCAGTCATCTTTTGGTCTGCCATTACTCACAAATCCTCTGATTCTCCTTATTCCTATAATGAGTTTGTCGACCTTTTTGTTCATCCTGCAACTACCTTGTTGACAGGAGTCTCTCGTCCTAGAATTAACAATGAAATCAAGAAAATCCTTCAGCTCTCAAAGCATTACAAGATAGGTGACTGGTACCTATATAAAAACTACACAGAGATCAGGATATATGGATGTGAATTATGCCCATTCAAACTGCCCAAGTATGTCCCAATGAGACTCTTTGCATTAGAATATTTCAGACAGATGAATAATTCATATATAATTCATTTTTGCAATGCAAAGAAAAAGGCTCAACTCAGGATCAAGAGCCAATTAGGTCCCTTCATTTGTAACTCTAGGGAAGCTGGACAGGAAGCCGAAAGGATTTTAGAAGACCATCTCAGACTACAAAAGAGTTTCTACTGGGTGCCTTATGATCCAAACAACTTTATCTGTGATAGAAGAATGAAAAATAAGCAGTCACCATACATCCATCAAAGAATCCCAGAAATAGAACAATATGCTAATATGGATGAATGGACAGAAGGGACATTGGTTGAAAATGATAGTGAGCAGGTCAATGTTGAAAATGTAATGAAAGATCTTGAAAAGATGCTTGACCTAGAATCTTTTGGACAGGTGCAGGGATCTTCTTCAGCCAGGACTTTACAACAAAATTTGCAGGAGATTAGTACAGTAGCAGTAGAATCTAAAGGAAAAGAAAAGGAGCCTGATATATAAATAATTGAAAAATTCATAATGACAGCGCAACCAGAGACTTCTAAAGAACAAGGTCAAGGAAAAATTCCTCCTACTCAGATCAGTGAGCCAGAAATTTCTATTTTACAAACTCCTCTGAATATAGAAAAGGGCAAAAAGAGAGAGGCTGAAACAACTACTCCTATTGTTGGCTCTTCTGAACAACAAGATGTTAAAAGGAAGAAATTAACTCCCCTTCCAGAAGATGAATCATTTCAGGAAATCTTTCAGCAGTAAGTGAGGAAAACTGATCAAACATGAATGCGGAAGTAGTGGGACGAGAATCTGGAAGACAACAAAGTCACCGAAATATCTTCTTTCAAACCTCCGGTAAAAAGCGCAGGACATCAAAAAGACGTGCAATATCAAGGCCAGAACGATCATAGACTTCAGAGTATACGGCTGATATTTGAAGATGGCTAGAAAAATCAAGAAAGATTGATGTCAAACATGACATCCAACAGGGTAAGATGTTAATGAGCCATTTGAAGCCCAAGGTGCGGCAGCCTCAGACAGCTGCAGATTACGTTAGGACTAATTTTGAAGTCTTAGTAAAGGATATCCATCCTTTAGATCAAATTGAGCTACACAAGCAAACGGGTGAGATGATTTATTCTACTCTGACGGATAAATCAATGATGACCCATAAGTTGCAGGATTCTTTGGATAATACTAATACACAGTTGCAGCTTGAAAAAGCCTCCTCCCGGGCTAAGGATAATAGAATCAAAACTTTAGAGGAAATAATCATTGGTTTGGGTCATAATCCTAAAGATGTGAAAGGTATTGAAGCTTTGATCAAGAGAAAAGATGATGATATTGCAGCTTTGAGAAAACAATTAAAGTTACCGGCCTCAAGACATCCACAGACTGTAGAAATCATCAAACAAAATTCTGAGGAAGAACTAATGGATTTGCTCTTAAAATTGAATGAGCAACTTACTGCAACTGAAAAAGAGCTTGAGAATGCATTAAAAGATAAGCAGGCAAATATTCTAGTATCTACAGCAGGAGTAGTGACAGGTACAACAAAAACAGGTCAGCCAGTAGAATTGTCACAGAGCAACACTGCAAATTTGAACACTGATGAATTAACAAAGTCAATGGAAGATATGAACATTCAGGCCATAGAGCTTCACAAAGCAAAGGAACAATTGGCCACTCTAGAACATAAATATGATCTTTCGAAAATGAGTGTTGCTGATAAAACAAGAGAAGTGAACAAATTAGAAAAAAGAGTCAAAGCATTGGAAAAGGATCTCACATTGGAGAAACCTTTAAAAGAAATAAATGATATTCTTTGGGATAATATCATTCAATCAATAAAGGATGTTTGGCCCTCAATTGAGATAATGGATGAACAGAATAACTTAGTTAAATTGGCTCTGGATGAGATTGAGAGATCAAGAGAAGAGTTGGGAAATATGCCAGAAGAGGCCAATAGACTTATACATTTTTGAATAGTCCTAAAGATAAACTATACTGATGGGTTCGAAACGGACGGAGACCGTTTTAATTAAAATGAAAGTTTTACTAAAAATGCAGTGCAATTTAGAACAAAGGTGCTTTCAGAAGTCTTTGAAAAGAAATCATTGCCTTGGAAGAAAAGATTGAATATTTTGTTAAATAGAGAGTTAGCATCGATTTAGAACAGAGAAGATAAGCTAATGGACCTTGGTAATTATGTTGAAAAATTGAATAAAATATCTTGATAAATCAAGCTAGTTCTTCAACAGTTCATCCAACGGCGACGTACACAAGGGAAAAACCTTGTAATGATTGGAGAATTTATTTTATCTTGAGCATGAAGTAAATCATTTGTTCCCAAATCCAACTGGTGCAGATCGAGTGATGAAACACTGCAAGGGATTTTAAATGACGAGTGCCAGAAGTTCAATGGTGGGAAGAAATGATGAAACTTTTGTAAAAAATTATCCTTACATAAATTTTTGCCTATTTACCACAGTATATCATGATAAAAAGGATAAAAGGATGAACAAAGGTCAAAGAGTATCAGAGCAGTTAAAGAGTATCGGTGAAATGAAATAATCAACATAGAATTACTAAAGAGGACAGCAGCAAGCCAAGATATAGGGCCTGCCTCCAGCACATTCTTAAAAGAAGGAAACAGCACAACATCAGTTATCATTTTTCTTATCTACGAGACCATCTGTCTCTATATTGTTGTAATGACTTCATGGACTATTTTACTTCATATAATATATTAAAAACAACGTTTTTTCTCTTGTGAAAAAAAAATGATTAATGTTTATCACTCTGCCTTCAAAACTAGCGATGTTGGTCTATGTTGTTGGTTTATTGATATGGTCTGATGGTCTTGCTCACATGATTAGCGTTTTTCTCTGTTCATGGATTTTAGGTACTTTAATTTGTATTTGGAACAATGGACGTCGGTATTCTATTTGTTGCTTTACTATTCTACATACTGCTATTTCACTTTCTTATAGATGCCTCGGGCATATTTGGATGCTTTCTCGGATTGTCGATAATCTCCATGTGGACCGTTACTGGGTTTAATATCAAGTCCCTGTATGTGACATGGGGTATTTTTCTATCACTGTCCGGGGTGGGACTTCCACATTTCTGGATGGATATTTGGGTTCCAATCTTCAGATGTGAAAATGTAATGACTTCATGGACTGTTTTACTTCATATAATATATTCAAAACGGCGTTTTTTCTCTTGTGAAAAAAAAATGATTAATGTTTATCACTCTGCCTTCAAAACTAGCGATGCTGGTCTATGTTGCTGGTTTATTGATATGGTCTCATGGTCTTTTTATATTTGGGACATATCACACTCCTCACATGATTAACGTTTTTCTCTGTTCAAGGATTTTGGGTACTTTAATTTGTATTTGGAACAATGGACGTCGGTACTCTATCTATTGTTTTACTATTCTACATACTGCTATTTCACTTTCTTATAGATGCCTTGGGCATATTAATTTGGATGCTTTCTCAGATTGTCGATAATCTCCATGTGGACCGTTACTGGGTTTTATATCATGTCCCTGTATGTGACATGGGGTATTTTTCTATCATTGTATGGGGTGGGACTTCCACTTTTCTGGATGGATATTTGGGTTCAAATCTTTAGATGTGAAAATGTAATGACTTCATGTACTGTTTTACTTCATAAAATATATTCAAAACAACATTTTTCCTCTTTTAAAGTTTCATTTTTTTTAAATTGAACTCTCGTCATAATTCCATCTTAGCGTGTTGGTGTAATGACCTCTGACGTCGAAGATGCGGCGTCCAAAAGCGTCGGATACATATTTGCCCGTGGTAGCCAGTTTACCAGGCGTGAGCGGCGTCAAAAGCGTCGGACCACATTGCGTCAGTAATTGTGGCAGTTCACGAAGTCGGAAGAAGCGGCGTCAAAAGCGTCGGACCACATTTAAATTACCGTAATTGTAACGGTTCACCAGGCGTGAAGAAGCGGCGTCCAACGTCGAGACCCGCATTTCGTCGTAGGTAGCGGCGGTTCTGAACGTGGGCGACGTTTAAAGCGTCGGACCACATGCGTCGGAGATGCGGCCGGTTTAAAGGTGAAGTCGCGGCGGATTAAAGCGTCGGAAGAGTGGCGGATTTAGGCGGCGGAAGAAGTCAGCCAAATCTTATGATGCTTTAGTTGTCATTGCCGTAATGACGACAATGTGTCGGAATAGCGACGATTTGGCCATCGGAATTTCCGCCAAATGTTCTAGT